>CM055274.1:88062231-88248445 GCA_029237695.1 Conchocele bisecta
CAAACTTGACATCGAGGCTGTCTTGTCTGCAAAGTACCTTAATTGAAGTCATTATTTCCAATGATCTCACCTAGCTGGAACGTCACATAGACAATATCACATAAAAAAGGAAATCAAACCCTTGGCTTCCTTAGAAGAAATATTAAAATCCACTCTGAACCGTTGAAATATACAGCATACAAAACACCAGTCTGTCCTCAGCTGGAGTATAGCTCCCCTATATGGCCCCATACTTGTTCAGAGTGATCGAGGGTATCCAGAGACGAGCAGCTCATTGGGCCACACATGACTGCAATAGGACCTCTAGTGTCACAAACATGCTTTCTGCCTTGCAATGAAGACAGCTTGTCATCCGACCACATCCACCAACGTTGTATCATGTTTTATAAGATTACGAACTCCCATTGTAGCAATACCAATCCCAGATTATGCAACATTTACTATCAGGAAGATTGATAGCTATCACGTTAAAGGAATATGCGCGAATTAGTTATACTGGTCACACGTCCCAGAAGCTACGCTTCTCCAGTCATAGCCACATTTATGTTCACAAACCAGAAACAAGTTGCATGGCTTATATAGTGGTTCTCGAGTTTTACAAAAGACGGCTCTGCTACCTGTTGCACTGCCAGTCATAACAAATTAACAAATAAAACGTGGGTGGCATGACACAGCAGCAGACTATCAGTTTTAGCAGGCCCCTGCAGCTTTTACTGATGGTTTACCGTGGAACTGATAACTAGACAACAGGGCGAACACGAATTCTGCAGAATACAGAAGATGACTGAACAATGTTGATGATTTTGATAGTACTTATAGGCTTATTGTTGCGGGCACGTAGCTCTGTAAAACACCAATACCGTCCATCTGTATCTGCTGTAGTTTAGAGAACACAACGAATACCTTAATCATGTTAATCAGCATGATGTTGATCATGATGACGATGACGTTTTTTTTAAATTTCAAAAATAGGGAACAATATAACCAAAATGATCGCGTAGTTTCTGAACAGTGTAACCGTATATTTTTATATGTGGCTACAGTAGAATTCCTTTAATATATTTATGAAACATGGAGCAGCAAATGCGGACCAGGTACCATTCATTGTATAATTGCTGCTTTAATCGCAGAATTCTGTCATTTTCACGAAGAATCTGTTACCGTCAATGTGAATAAAAATCTAGAACACGTGAATGTAAGAATAAACGGTACCCTATGTTTCGGGAAAGTTATTGCGAAGAATGTATAGAGCACCCATAAAACACATTTGTCATCGTTATAAAATCAAACGTGTGTATATCTCAGTGCAAGCTATCCGATTCAGTGATCCTAGTATATTTGTTTTTTTTCTCCAAGCTTGTTCTGTCTTTCAAAGTTTTCTTTATTGATGCAATTCTCACAAGTCTCTTCCGTATGTCTCTTTGGCATGGTCCGGGATGTTGGACACTACAGGAATTGCATAACGCCGCACGGATCGCTGTGGAAAACACACGGATGTAGTCGAAAAAGACGGATTTATTTCGAAAATATATTTTGTCCGGTATGCATGTGGATGAAGAGCTTGCCTGCAAAACGGTAATCATACGTTTAATTATGCAGTTTCACGTATGAGCTACACAATAAATACACCGTTTATGCATATTCGTAGCGTACGCATTTCGTACCATTCTCTGTTTTAATCGTTGTAATGTTATTTATGGCAAGTTTCAATGTTGTATTTCTAACTGTTCGAGATTTGCTTGATATATATGCGAGTTTTGTGATTGATGGGTGTATATGATGTAAGTACCGGTACGACTTTATGAACATAACATTATGCGATTGCGTGAACAACAGTTCAGTTTAATGTATTTGTTTTTACGTTTGAAATTTTGAGGATGTCACTGATATCGGTAGAGAATGTAACGGATTGGCGGTTGCACTGGGTCCATTTCAGTGTTTGCAGATTGGTCCATATATAACATGCTTGTTGTGAACGTCGGACACCGTTGTGGAACATAGTGGGTCTTTTTGTTGCATGATGGTTAAGAGTTCATACTGTTGTTTATCCCGTCAACACAGTGCGTATGTGCCGTGAAACACGGAGCCATGACACATTTTTGATATCCCATAATCCTGTCAATACGACCTAATCACTGCGTATGCATATGTGCAGTTGTCATACTAGTCGATTCTCCGATTTTGAGGATGCGGCTGGGGATATTTTCTTGCATTTTAAAGCTATTTGTAGTGTTGACGGGATAAATATAATAGTAAGTTAGTGCCGTGAATGGGAAAAAATATCTGGCGCGGCACGGAAACGGGATGGGCTCGGCAAGCATCGCCCATCCCGTTTCCTAAGCCTTGCCAGATATTTTTTCCCATTCACGGCACTAACCTACTATTCTCTGTATAATAACCAGCATGCATAGCATGCTGATTTGACTTTGTGTACCAGTACTTTAAGATTGTTTCACATGACACTACACTACTGATATGTCCTAACCATAACCAATATTGATTTGTATTTTGTACATGTATGCATTTTTGTTCTTGTTATTTTTTTGTTCATTTGCGTATTGTTTGTTTTCTTGTAATACATGATTCTTAATTGCGGCTTTCGTTCTTATCGATATGCTTTAAAACTTTGAATTTTGTAAATGCTGCCATGCGAGGTTCAATACTGCACCCGATGTTATCAGACATACTATATCAAGTTATCAACACATCCGAAACAGAAAATAGCAACCCTTGGCAATACAAAGACCCATTCTAGATTACACAATGTCCATATTATCGGAGGTTTATTATGAAAGGCGACGTCTTATTTGATTCATAAACGGAAAATCTCCAACACACCACCACGCAGCCAATGTAAAACACCATACACAAAAATTAAACGAATCAACACGCCAACAAAATGTGTTCATAAACATTTATTTTCTGAAATATATACTGATATCGAGCATATTCTCGAAATTAGCGCTATATATATTCTGAAGAAGTCCCAGTAACTGTACTTACCGAACAATGTTGAACAATTAAAGATCTTCCTACCTTCAGTTACAAAACATTTGTGCAGACAAAAATCGCTTACTCGAATCGACATATTTTTTCTAGATGATTTCTGAAGGTAAAAAGTATACTTTACAATGCACTCTATTTCAGAAGATTAAAATATGTTTTCTTAACTTTTTGTTCAAATTATAACACATTATGCTTCGCGATTTTTGACTACATGGATACATGTCTTTTCTACAGCAATCTGTGTCGCGTTTTCGACCATATGCAATTCCTGTAGTGTCCGACATCCCAGCCCTGTGTTTAATTTGTAGTCACATTTGATAGACTAGCAGTCATGAAACAGATATGCTTGCTGATATTGTGATATATTTGATACCTAATATTGTCTTATGGAATTAAAAATATGAAGATTTAATGCTAATGGTATGGGTAAAACACCAATTAAACGACTACAACTGTTTCAATGGATAAACAATAACGAGTATATGGCATATGTTTCATACAAGAGGCCCATTTCACTACAAATGACAAAGTCAAGTGGGAAAGGGAATAGGGTGGAGATTCGTTTTTAGCGGGGAATCTAGCAATAAAGAAGCTATATGCATTTTAATAAAACTCGGACTGGATTATCAAATTAAACGTTGTGAAAGTGTTTTGACCGGCATAATTCAAGCTCTTAAAAAGTATTTCTGAACAAGATTACACACTAATAAATCTATATGGTCAAACATAAAAATACCTACCTACCAACCTACCTACATACCTACCTACATACCTACCAACCCACCCAGTCACTCACCTATGTTTTGTGGCAGGGAGTTCCAGAGAACAACAGCAGTCGGATGAAATGAAAATTTGTAATAGTCCGTTGTGTGAATTTGCCTGAGGGAGAATTAAGGTATCATATGTCTGGTCATTCTCGTGGTTGGCTGTAGATATTGGAGTGTAATAGGTGCACCGAGGTTGTAATCCTCGTAGTTTATAGTTAGTATGGTAGTACACGCGTGCTGATTGTGTTGAAAACTTCTTAATCACTTTGTAAACACTCAGTTCAGTTGATAAACGATTTAGTCGTGTAACATTCAGATTTTCATTGTATTGGTATAGCTGATTGCTGTCCATGATGAATTGAGTTATTCTGGTCCTGTTCTTGCACTCCGAGCTCCACACATCTTTTCCTAGTAGTATTATCAGTTCCTTATTTATATAGTGAAGGTAGGTTTTTCTTATGTTATGGTATTCAGGATATCTAGTTATTACGTGTACTATATCTTCTGGTGCAAGGCGGCACAGCGGACAAGCAGAATCTATCTGGTAGTGGTTTTATTTGTTTGAAGCATGTATGTTCCTGTGATCATTCGTGCATGGGTGGTTCATTTACGAGCTTCAGTAACAGTTGAGTCAAATGAGTCCCAAATATGATGTGTGACATTAATGGAAAGTGAAGATTTAACTGTTGAATCATTTTTATATTTTTCAGTCCAGAACTGATTAATTTGTTTAGCTACCCTGTTTTCCAAGCTTCCTTTGGAGGAAGACGATCACTGAGTTCACTTAGGCTGGGTAATTGATACAACTTTAATGTTTCAGTAACTCAACAGAAGAAGGATCCAGTATTGTTCAGGTTAACAGCTGTTTGTCTATTCGCTAGATCTCGGATAGTTATATTGTCACAGCTTAGCACCTGGTACATGAAGCTCAGGTGTCTTCTGTCGTGTGCAGCTCTGCTGATATTGGTAATGCTCCGAGAAGTAGATGAGATGCCCCTATCGCTGTGCGTTGGGGTAGCGACTGCATGGAACATTCGTAGACTGTTATGGTGGAATCTCTTCAGACTGTCTACATCAGCATTGATCACATGCAGTACTTCCAAGCCGAATAGTAGTCGCGGAAGACATATGCTTGGTATATCGTATATGACACATTTGGGTTTAGTCCATTATTTCCATATAGGCCTGGTTTTAATGAGAATACACTTTGTCCTCCTTGCTAAACTGATTCGCACACTAATGTTCAGATTTGATCGACTCACTGGTAGTTGCCCGGATTAGCCCTAGATGAACCACATTTTCATTGACGCTGATTTCATTTTCATAAATGGTCCATGTTTCATGGTCTGATGTCTTTGCATTTGTAATTACTTTACTTTTCGTTGGATGAAGCATATATCTGTGTGGTTTAGAATACATGCATGCGACATTCAGCATTAATTGTAGTTCGTTTTGCTTGGTGGATAGCAACGCTATGTCATCTGCACATGTTGGACATCCGGCATAGACCCACCCTATTCTGTTTCAGCTCTTCAAGTAAGTTGTTTATGTAAACTTTATACAGTTCTGTAGACAACATCGTCCTTGTCGGACACCCTGTCTAGTTGGGAAACTGCTGCTTAATTCTCCAGCCCATTTCACTCTAGTTGTCAGACCTTCATACATATTCTTCACAATTAGCCGCAAGTCTGGATAGCTATACTAGATATGTTGATCATACAACTTATCTAGCTGAATAACGTGGTCAACTACATCAAATACTTTTTGTGCGTCAAGTGTTGCAAGGTAGATATTACCAGAGGTGTTACTAAGTTCCGCCTTTGCTTCAGAAACAAGGAGACTGGCCATTGTAGTCGAAAGACCCTTTGTGAAACCGTATTGTAAGCTACTTTGGTGGCTAAATACAGAGACAAGAAGGAAACTTTGTGATTATGACCTGAAGTTTTATCTTAGGTCATATACCGTTTCCTACTTTACCCATACTTACGCATTTGATGGATGCAAAAGAAATAAATAAAAAGGTTAAACGGAAGTTCGACATTTCGCGGGAAAACTACTTCACACAGCTATTTCGCGCCAAGAATGCTTTGTTTTCCTTGTGCTGGAATAATAGCAGAGAAATAACGATGTTTGTCGTAAAGAGAGGTGAAGACGGTTTATATTCATTCCACAATGAAATTCTGTTTTATTTGTTCAATTATTTATAATTTATGACCTCTGTATAATTTCTTCTCAGTTCGTTCAGTTCGTACCCAGTCCATCTCGTAATCGCCATTAGGGAAAACAAGTGAATTAAAAATTTCATCAAATATATAAGTCTTATATATCATCGTAAAGCTTGTTTCAATGCAAAAACAAAGGTGCATTGCATTTCTTTGTATCTCTAATAGTGTCAAAGAGCAAACGGAGCAAACGACAAACAGAGATAGTAGATGGTGCAATCTCCACAAAAGCAGATGTACAGTCGGGCGTTCCTCAGGGATCAGTTTTGGGGCCTCTTCTGTTTCTGCTCTACATAAATGACCTACCTGAAGCTATCAGCTCAAATGTCAGACTATTTGCTGATGACTGTGTGGTTTACAGACAAATTAAATCCCAGTCGGACAGTGCACAGCTTCAGGAAGATTTGGACAAGTTATCATTATGGGAGCGGAAATGGAGGATGTCCTTCAACATTGATAAATGCCACATAGTGCATGTTTCAAGGTCCAGAAATGTCTCTAAGACCACATACTACCTCCAAAATCAACCTCTATCAACAGTCAAGCAAGCTACCTATTTGGGTGTGGAGTTAACATCAGATTTATCTTGGTCTCCCCATATTAACAAAATAACAGGTAAAGCCAGCCAATCTCTGGGTTTTCTGAAACGAAACCTACACTCAGCCAAGCCAGAAACTAAACAAGCTGCCTATACTTCCATTGTCAGGCCGACATTAGAATACAGCTCATCGGCCTGGATCCATATACACAGAAAGATACCCAAAAGCTAGAGAAAGTACAGCGACGGGCAGCGAGGTTTGTCACTAACAATTATGACAAAAGCCCGGGCACGGTCACTAACATAATGTCGGACTTACAGTGGAAGTCATTACAGTCTAGACGGCAAAATAGCCGCCTCTCACTTTTTTTACAAAATTGTTCACAATCGCGTCGATATATCCCCAAATTTGTACTTAACTCCACACACCAGACAATCCAGACACTATCACCAATTTGCCTATCAAATTCCTACAATTTCAGTCGACTACCATAAATACTCATTTTTCCCACGAACCGTCATTGTGTGGAATACACTCCCTGCCAATGTAGTCAGTGCTGACACGATCTTAGGATTTAAGTCAGCGCTGGCTGCACTGTCACTCCCATAAGTTGACACTCTGCTTTTATCTTTTAACCATTAATATCACACTTCTCAATATACATATTGTACAGGTGCATTATAGGCTTTTAATTGGTTCTTGCATATCATTTTTAGGACTGCACAATCTTATCTCTTGCCATGTCCACCAAGGTGGACTGAGTAGCTTTGGTGGCATGGCATTCACTGTACTAACCCCCACGCATTGCCATAATAGTCGGTAAACGACTGTTTGCAATTATTATAAAAGAAGAAGAAAAACAGAGCATTCCCACTCTAACTACTAAAAATGGAAATAAGGCAGATAGTGACCAAACAAAGGCGCAGGCATTAAACGAACAATTCTCGAGTGTTTTTACGGACACAATCTATAATTCAGTGCCATACCAAAAACCTGAAGTGGACCTAATGGAAAACATTACTGTTACCCCTAAAGGTGTTCAAAAGTTATTAAGTGGTTTAAACCCGGGGAAGGCTATGGGACCGGACAATATACACCCACGAGTGCTTAAGGAACTGTCTCACGAACTTTCAGACATATTGTGCCACTTCTTCCAGCAGTCGCTTAACTCTGGAGTAGTCCCAGAAGACTGGAATGCTGCAAATATATGTCCGCTATACAAGAAAAGCGATCGTTCACTTCCTAGCAACTACAGACCCGTCTCGCTGACGTGCATATGCTGTAAAGTACTCGAACATATAGTCTGCTCCAACCTTATGCAGGGTTCTCCCCAGGAATAAGTTTCAGCCCTAACTTTTCCAAATTGAACCAACCAAACGAGCGGCTAAGCCGCGAGACGCTAGGGGGGTCTGGGGGCATGCCCCCCCCAGAAAAATTTTGATTTCTAGAAGCTGTATAGTGCATTCTGAGGTGCAATTTAAACTAATGAACTGATGAATTAAAAGTGCCTTTTCCCACTTATATCAAGTAAATTGACATAATATCCATCTGCAAAGTTAGTGACACAAAAGACATATTAAAATGTTTGGATCACTTGTTAGGCGTCATTTAAAAAATATTCTTGTATTATCATTGTGTCATGACTCATGAAACCTCTATTATTAATGGATATATAATAACATTAGCAAATAGACAATAACTAGCCACTATTTATTACCAGTCACCTCTTTCCTGGGTAGAACCAGTACTGGAACAAAATTCAAAATATTAAATAATTAATCTTCGGTTCTTTGCTTTTGCCCACTCGTCGGCTGCCCCCTCCAGGATGGCTGGGAGGCTGCTGGAAACATGCTCTGGGCCCTGGATGCTAATCAGCATCAAGCTCTCCAACATGGCCTCCCCCAACTGGTTCCTGCCAGGCGTTTTAATCCTTTTCAGGGCTGAAAATCCTCTCTCGCAATCTGAAACACAATGCCCGTCACAACCAGCTATGTACGGTACCCAACAAAGATTGTTAGAGGAAGATTTTAAAATACACTAGTCTAAAACCATTGTTGTATATATGATCATAGAATGCGGGGAGTCACTAGTTCCTGGGCATATCAGTATAAATGCCTACAGTTCATAGTCGGGCAATTAATAGTAAATACTATAGAATACTGGATGTTGAGGAGAGGTAAAATCATTTAAAAACCAGAGCTACAGATGAGGTGCATAATTCGATAAACTTTTTATTTTTTCTTCACCAAAACTGGCAAGTTGGGAGTGCTTTAGAATCGTATTAATGTGATGATTCTAAAACACTCGCCAGTTTTGGTGTCAGACTAATAAACAAAAATCCTCAAAATGTCAAAAGTATGCACACTCACTGTAGCTCTGGTAGTTCACCACATTGGGTCTTAGAATCTTTGCTGTTCAATAGAGGTGGCTGTTGTAGAGGGGTGGCTGTTTGTGGAGGTTCGACTGTATGAATTACCTGCTGTTGACACTGGCAGCACTTGTGCAATCGTGGCTGCCTTGTGTAAGTTGGGCATTAATTCCCCGTGGTTCCGGACCACATGCCCCAACACTTGTTGGAATGTATGGTTTTTAAGTTTCCCAACTAGCAGCTGTCGCAGCAGCTGCCACTCCTCCAAAGTGGCCGTAGAATTCAGTCCCTCAAATGAATCACACAGTTCCTGAAATCAAACACAAATATTAGCAATTATCATTGATTTCTTGGTTGTACCGGTATTCAGCATTAGTCTACAAATGTGCGAAGCTTTGCAATACAAAACATATACTGATTTAGCAATTAATTAGGTATTTGTCTGAACAATGACATTTAGTATAGCCTTAGATTTTTGTTTGTAGCATTTATATGTTATAGTTTTCATGATTAGTTTTCTTTAAAAGCTGAAGTAATACTAGCTTGGCTCTTGGCTCGAAGACTCTAGTAGTCAACTCAGTCTAATAATGCAAGAAAATATCAGAATAGTTTACATCTGCACCGGTCCAATTTGGCCTTATCGGTATTTCTAAACTGGTTTATACAGTGACAAATGTATAAATTCCTTGATAGTTTTGTGCAGCGAATATAACGGAGATATTTGACTTAGTATTGCTGCTGTATTTTTTTTTACTACTAATAATTTCACAAACATACCTCTATTTTCTGTAACTGGTCTTCCTCCAGGAACACGTCCCCATCCTGCTCCAGACAGCATGGGTCAAATATGGAAAACCTTTCCAGGATACCCAGATCCGAAAATCTGCTGGAAAGGTTTTCCAATATTTGACCAATGAACTTGTCGTGGGTCTGCAACAATAATTTTAGAACGATCTTTGCATTCTTATATGGCATTCTAGGGTGGTGGGTGTTTTGTTTAATGTCATTTGTTAGTTAAAATTAATATAAACTATTAAAATCATTGTTATGCAATCACATTGTTTGTAAAACATTTACTACCCTTCAGATTTGTTGTACCAATTAATGTTGACATGGACTATTTCAAACTATCAGTTTTTATCTAGGATAAAAAAAAACACATGTACTTTTTTCCATCACTTAAACAAAATGTGAACATTGACTTTAATACAGTCACTTGGATGTGTCTGCTTGTATCAGGAAAACCACATTTGAGATCATCTCAGCGCATGTTTTTGTTAAAAATGTAAATTAGAAAGAACAGCAGATGGCAATATTATGTCTGTATCTTGAGGGTTAAATAACATTAACCCTTTCACCCCAAAGTAACTGGAATGGACTGTGATATGTTACTTTTGCAACCAATCCAATGGTCACAAACATGGTTTTCAGACTAGTTCATTTTTGAAAAGGGGGGTGTTTTTGTCCTCAAAACATGAAAATTACTTGCAAAAAGTGCAGATCCTGATGAGACGGCTCATCTGGATCTACACTTTTTGCCAATACCACTATAGAGGTCTCACTCTGTGGTGTTGAAAGGGTTAATGAACTGTGAATGTGGCTCGCTGTATACATACTGAGTGGATGAACGTGGAGACCTTGGTGTCGTCGAAGGCGATCTCCCTTTCCCCCAGCTCCTCCACATACTTGGCGACGCTTTGCATGTGTGTGCCCATCCCCCCTTCAGATGGCAATGGCATTGCTGGTGGCCTCGACTTTCAGGACACCACTGCCAGTCCACATTGGTAGTCTGCAATATGTGTTATAGTTTGAACATATTTACTTTTGTGATTTATGTGTGTACTTACAAATTTCTTGCACTGATCCATCTAATTTGTTATTGTATGTATCTTTTAGGCTTGCAAATTGTAAAACTTACACAAATTTGGTTGGTAACACAGAATAACAAACGCTATTAAATTATTTCATTACCTGGCATGCATTTTCGCATGTTAATTGGTTAGATCATTCAACAGTTAGACATTTTGTATGAAACAAATGAAATATTCTACTATAATTCTGAGAACTAACACAAACCTGAAATACTTTGGATAGTGAAGACAATTTTGGTAGGTTGTCGCTAAACATCATTATCCCGCACACACACTTCAGCTTGCGAATAAAGGTGAGCAGGCCCTTCGCTGTTGCATCGTGTCGCTCCGCAGACTCGCGCTCCAGACTGGCCAGTACGGATGTTAGGGTCTGTCTCAAATTGGTTATGGCCCTGTCATGACTTAGCCAGCGGACGTCAGTCGCCTTCACACATTTCAGTTTCGGCTCATCAAGTATAGTCTAGAATATATAGCCAAATCACTCTAAAAATAGAATTGTTTGAAATATGCTTTGAAGGTAAGACTATTATGCATTGGTTCAAACTCATCCTGATAGCATGGAAATTACTCAGTGTGCAGATTCTAAGTACAATTTGGTGACCTTGTGCGTAACCAGCCGGCAACATATATGTATTATGTTCAGGTAAACACTGTAGCCAAATATTATTGAAATCCGTCCAGTAGTTCCAAAGATATGAGACGGATGCACGGACGGACATGGAGCACCGCTATATCCCATTTTCGCTATCGCGAGGGGATAATAATTACTTGCAAAAAGGTGCAGATCCGGCTCATCTGGATCTACACTGTTTGTCAATACCACTTATATACAGGCCTGTGGTGTTGAAAGGGTTAATCGTATGAACCAAACAATTAATATTAATATACACTTACCTGTATGGCTTTCAAACCAGCCATTCGCACTGGGGAATTTTGGTAAAAGTAAAACAGCTGGGTAAGGGTACTTTTAAATTTTTCTAGGTAGGGAATATCTTTTGCGGCTTGGGACGAGGCAAGGGCGAGTCTATGGGCCATGCAGTGAACACCCTTCACCTGGGGATGATCTCTCTTCAGCAAGGCCGTCACCTAAAATATAGTCGATACATCCTGGTGCATGTATCATGGCAAAATAATACAAGAACTATATCTGTAGCTACCATATAAAGTGTGAAATTGATTTCGGAGTTTATAATAATAATCAGTCTTGAAAGTATAAAATAGATACACACCTGGCCCAGACCGGCTCTTTTTAATGTCAGATGACACGTTCACATAGCGTGTCCGTAATTTCTACAGAACTATATTAGGGCAGGTATAATAAGAATTGTAATGGCATGATACTCTTAGTTATTGTAAAAGTAATCTCAAGCTAAATGATAGAGAGATTTGATATGCACCTTTTGTCAGTAGTCATACATGTACGATATATACCGGTATATTTTAATTTACCCCATTTCTAACTCCCACCATAACTGAAGCTCCGTCCGAGCCCAAGCCAACCAGATTTGTCATGTCAAGCTCCATCTTCTGGCAGAAATCCACCAGTGCCAGGTGAATGGTAGCTGCCTTGCCATCTGGTAGGTCCAGTAACCCGATGAATGATGTCTTCACCTACATGAGATAATACATGAACACTGCAATTTTCAAAAACACTGCCACTATATCATGATCCTGGGATTAGACAAGTGTTCTGGGTGATCTGTATATACACTGTTTAAAACTGCAGTATATCTACATGTATCATGTTTCTTGAGAGAACTAACATACTGTTACATCAAACATTTTAAAATATGTAAACAACTTATATTATTAATAGTTTTTGTCAATGATATAATGCAAATTGGCATAATGAGTGTTTGAGCTCCGCACCACCGCACCCCCCCCCCCCCCCCCCCCCCCCTGAATCTGCCCATGTTATAGATCATTAGCAATTTGACAATTATGATGCAAAGATCCACCATGCATGCCCTAAAATGTACCTCATATTCGTGCATATAACGGCCATATATGATGAGCTTAGAAACATCTGTTGTCTCGTCAATCATGAGGGAAAAGGGCCCTTGTCTCATTTGCACCAGGATACGTTCTCTAATTGTGTTGCCAATTACCCCCACCATCTCCTGCTGCATGCGGAAGGATCGGTAGTTGGCATTTCCTCCCTGTCAATGGTAGGGCAAATACTATTAGTAAACATAACATTAGTAATTACCATCTACATGTAGCCTGGTTACCAATGTCACAAGCCATATTTTCCAATCAGCGACTTTACGGTAATATATTTATCCATGATAATCGTCAAACATGATTACCAGTTTATATGTCAAGAACTGCGACAATATTGCCCAGACCATGACATAATTACATAGCACCGGCTGAAGTGGAGAGTTTTTCCATAAATACAGTAAGTCCCATTTTTGAAAATGAGCTAGAATAGTAACATCGTGCGACCTATCAAAAATACATTAATGGACTTAGTAGACTAGCATGACTATTAAAATATTTATCAAATTATGTACCAGTACCTGATCCAAGTGTTTGAGGTAAGTAGCCCCCATGTGTTCCGTGAAGTCCAGTAACTTCTCGTACTTCGTTGTGTGGGCAACCTCCTCCTTACACAACCAGTACATTGTACGCAGGCCACCAACGAACGCCTTTCGCTGGAGGGACTCGTGCTTCAGGAGTCCCGCTCCGACGCCCATTGATGATCTGGCGAGTTGTTTCTGCTGTGATAGCTGGTGCATCTAATTATGAATAAGTTGGTTATTATTGCTTATCATAATAATTTTGCGAGTTACTCTAGATGGCGGGGTACCTGGCACCAGGTCATGATATTCTAATTGCAGGGCAATGTATTTTCGGTGGGGTGGGTCGTTTGTCGTGAGTATGTGACATTAAAACCAATAATCAATCAAGCTCTCTATAGATGTGTGACAAACATTTAAATTGGATGACAGTTACTAGCATAATCAGTTTTAAAAAATATGTTTTTTTTACCTCGCTTCCTTGGTGTCTTTTCACAGCCTGTTCTGTAATGCTACTACATGGCTCTGTGACCCAGATCTTGATGTCCGCTTTAGGTTTATGTAGTTGACATAGGCAGCACAGCATACCTGTATTAATGACATAATTTAATGTACATACAATATGTAATAGTATATATATTAATTTTGTTGAATTCATGGGCCTGCACCTTTTTAACAAACAACAGGAATTGTATTCATTATTTAGTACAATTTTGTTCAGTATGTGCAGTCTGATCAGGGACTATCGTTGTTGGCCTTTAAAATGTAAATCACCCACTTCTGCTTGCAACATTATATACATATTTATAATTCAACATACATGTCAATATAAAAAGTTGAAAACAGATGAAAATATTTATGTCTGTTTCCCCCCCCCCCCCCCCCCCCCCCACATATTTATGTCTGTCCCCCCCCCCCCCCGCCCCCCCCCCCCCCCCCCCCCCCCCCCCCCCCCCCCCCCCCGGATAACCGCCTCATTCACCCTTACCCCACCACCCCCCGGATAACCGCCTATTCACCCGACCCCCCCCCCCCCCCCCGGATAACCGCCATTCACCTTTACCCTCCCCCCAAGATAACCGCATAATCACCCTAACCCCCCCACCCAGGATAACCGCCTATTCACCCTTACCTCCCCCAAGATAACCGCAGCATAATCACCCTAACCCCCCCACCCCCACCCCCGGATAACCATCCGCATATTCACCCTTACCCCCCCCCCCCCCCCCCCCCCCAGATAACCGCCTAATCACGCTAAACAACCCCCCCCCCCCCCCCCCCCCCCCCCCCCCAGATAACCGCCTATTCACCCTAACACCCCCCCACCGGATAACCGCCTATTCATACCTTACCCCACCCCCCATGATAACCGCCTATTCACCCTACCCCCCCCCCCCCCCCCCCCCCACCCACCCCCCCCAATAACCGCATAATCACCCTAACCCCCCCTCCCACCCCCCAGATAACCGCCTATTCACCCTAACACACCCCCCCACTGGATAACCGCCTATTCATCCTACCCCACCCCCATGATAACCAGCCTATTCACCCTACCCCCCCCCCCCCCCCCCCCACCCCCCCCCCCCCCACCCCCCCCCCCCCCCCCCCCCCCCCCCAGATAACCGCATAATCACCCTAAAACCCCCCCCCCCCCTCCCACCCACCCCCCAGATAACCGCCTATTCACCCTAACACCTCCCCCCCACCGGATAACCGCCTATTCATCCTACCCCACCCCCCAGGATAACCACCTATTCACCCTACCACCCCCCCCCCCCCCCCCCCCCCCCCCCCCCCCCCCCCCCCCCCCCCCCCAACCCCCCCCCCAAGATAACCGCATAATCACCCTAACCCCCCCCGGGACATAATCCCAGGGAAGACCAAATCTCTCCCCCCCCCCCACCCCCCCCCCCCCATCTAAAATCACAGATAGGACACAAGGATCTACCCATTTCCATGCCAGAGCAGAGATGCTTGATTGCAGCAACCATGGGTAGCTTTTTTTCCACTCTAGATTAAACCCAGATTTCCGCTTCTTCTGGTCTTTTTTGTTGTCTTTTTCTGTGAGCTTTCTTTTTTCTGGAGTTCCAACTTGTTTTTCCGGCTCTGGGACCTTGTGTGTTTGTATAGATGGCGATGGTAATCTCAACAGCCAAGAATCCATTTTGACGGCGGCAAAATACTACAGAGGTCATCGGGTTCGTTGTAGTAAATCTCCGTTGAAAACGAGTCGATGCCATCCAATGAAATCGTTCGCGAAATATCGCGGAATACCCGATCTAATATTTTCCCACGGTTCCGCGTCACTGGTTTCACAAGTGGCCAATCATAAACGATGTACTATTAACGTAGTAAATGGGAAATCCAATCAAGTGAGTTTATGCATAGCGACTTCGGCAAATGAACCAAGATGGCGGTTACTCCAATATTTGCAAATTTAATTGTAGTTTTCGTCAAAATTGCAGGAAAATGTATTATTTTGAACAGTTGACAATAATGTTACAAGCGCGTATCGGTAAGTAAAAACCGGGTATCGGTGAAATTCACGAGTATCGGGTCAAAATTACCGCGTATCGGCGCCGATACGCAAAAGCGCTCTGGGGAGAACCCTGCTTATGCAACATTTCGATAAACATAACATTATCTCTAATCGTCAACATGCATTTAGAAAATACCATAGTTGTGAAACCCAGCTAGTTACAGTGATAGATGACTGGTCAAAATTCCTGGATGATAAGAAACAGGCCGATATATTCATCCTGGACTTTGAAAAGGCCTTTGACACTGTTCCTCATGACCTATTAAAGGCGAAGCTACATAAATATGGTATATGTAAACAAACAGTATCCTGGATCGATGCATTTCTATCAAACCGGAAGCAGAGGGTAATAGTTAACGGATCCATTTCAGAGGAAGCAAACGTACTCTCAGGAGTCCCACAGGGGACGGTACTTGGGCCAATCTTATTCCTAATTCACATAAATGATATTGCGGACGATATCTCTTTCGGAAATCAGATTATTTGCCGATGATTGTGTGTGCTACCGATCAATTGACTCGAATGAAGACTGTTTAAAACTACAAGAAGATATTGATAACCTTGGAAAATGGGCTAGAAAATGGGGCATGAGATTCCAACCCATCAAATGCAATATGATGACACTTTCTAGGAAAAAAGTTAATGTAAATTTTGACTACACATTGGAAGGCACTAAATTAGTAAAACTGGACACGATAAAATATTTAGGTGTGAACATTACAAGTGATTTAAACTGGAGTAAACATGTAACAACTGGTGTGTAACAAGGCAAGTCGAACTCTCGGACTCCTACAAAGAAACCCTCTCGTTCTGCTCACAAGATGTCAGACTTCAGGCATACAAGGGACTTATTCGCCCAATACTGGACTACGCCAGTGCTGTCTGGGACCCGCATCAGCAATATTTACAAGACCAACTAGAGAGTGTTCAGAAGAGATCAGCGAGATTCGTCACATCCAACTATTGTTATGAACCATGACGAGCACACTCGAGTTACTAAAATTAGAACCCTTGAAAACTAGAAGAAAACAGAACCGTTTAATATTATTTACGAAAGGACTAAAAACGCCAGGCAAATATCTCTACCACCAGTTTAGAAACTCCATTAGACGTTCCAGAAATATGCACTCTGAACATTTTAAAATATTATATGCCAGGACCGACATTCGAAAATACAGTTTCTTCCCAAATACAATTAGAGATTGGAATAGCTTACCTCAAAACATCATAGACAACATCATGAAAGCAGAAGATCACGCTGAGAAATACAATGAAATCATCCGGGGGGCCAACATCTAAAGTTTCAGTTTTGGACATGCGGTGCGGGAATGTCGAAAGATGTCGCACCTTACCTAATCAAGATCAAGATCAAGAAAGTTATGTCTGTTTAAATACGTACATCAAAGAGATCTTGTCTCGATGTCTGTCAGAATTTGGCACCACAGTTGTTCTTCCAGTGTTGTTATTTTTTACCCGATCCATGGTGGTCGTTGAGCACGACTGTCATTTTGACAATTGTGCATATATTCCCCATTTATGGTGTCATTTGTGTACCCTTTACATTTTGTTTCGCTTAAGCCGGTGCTGGGAGGCGTTTCACGCCGTTTGTGACGTGAACTGGGACAATACTGGATACTCGAATGTTTATCTGTAGACAAAAATCCATAAATTACACAAGTTGTTTATTTTCACAGGCAAAAAATATAATCTGGTACTTATTTTCACGGAATAAATGATTTGCCAATAATAACAAGAAATGGCATCGTTGCACGAATCAAATCCCCTCGCGTGGCATCAAGCGGTTCCAAAGAAATCGAGTGAAACACATTTCCTAAACGCAAATGCTAAGTCCCAATTTCTTGACCTTGGACGTAAGAACCCTGGTACATATGTGACACTATTATATTCAGGTACATACTGTTGTCAAATACTATTGAAATCCATCAAGGGGTTGCAAAGAAACGAGTTAAACATATTTGCTAAACGCAAATGCTAAACGTAAATACTAAGTGCAATTTAGTGACCTTGGGCGTAAGAACCCGGGTACATATATGACACTCAATTATGTTGTGGTAAACACTGTGCCAAATATTATTGAACTAAGCGCAAATGCTAAACGAAAGTGTTACGCACGCACACATGGACGCACGCACGGACATGCACTATAACGCTATATCCCCTTTTCGCTATCGCGAGGGGATAATTAAATGCAAGCATTTAATGCTTATATTAAGTTTTTACTCCTCAAGCGGGGGGTACCGTCTGCGTGTAGACTCCCTGAGGCTTGTACCTCTATGTCAGAAAAGCGGACGTTAAACCCTATTCACTCACTCACTCAAGCGGCATTCCACTTTAAACAATTGAACAAAAATAAACATATTATTTCTTTATTTCATTTAAATTATTCTAGAACCATATATAAATAACATATGTGCACCACCAAGTACACCATTAATCAAGATTATTTCACCTTCATTGAGGTTAATTTTAATAAACATCAAACAATTTCTGGGTCGCGAAAACCCATGACACAACTTCACAAGTGGCGTAATCAGGATTATCCGTTAAATTTAATCACAAATTGTGATGTCCGCGAACAAAGTGCATTAATGATATTATTTTCAAAAGTAATAATTGTCATTACCAACTTCAAAACCCGTCCAATTTGTAAAACTGTAGAAATTTATTTGCTGTCACACGCGATATTCCAAACAGAAAGTAGGAAACTGAAGTCAGAAAATGATTGGAAAAATTATCTCCCTTAGCGAGCACCTTTAAATTGCGCAAGAGTGACCCTGAGAGGCTGGATATGGGTATTTATAATCAATTGCGGCAGCTAGCGGCAGGACGCAGATAACAAATGTTTTTGTTGTCTTGTAGAAAAGTAGTGGAATAATGAGTGCGACTATAAAAAATTCTTCCCTTCTCAACCTAACCCAGTATTTTTTCATCTTGAAAATAGACAAAATTTAATAAAAAAAATACATATTTTATCATGTTTTTTTTTATTAAATTTAATTATATACCCTGTTGGGAACCCCTACACTATTGGGAAACCCCTTTTTATATACGTATTATGTTTTACCGCAGGGCGGGCGGGCGGATGAAGAAAAAGTGCATAGTTCGTGTACACAACTCCTCCGAAACCGTTCAGTCGATCGATCTGAAACTATACACACGTCTTCTACACATATTGAAGATGTGCACCTTGGTGTTTTTATGGCGAAAAAATATTTTTTAACAAAAATATCGCCTGTTTAACTTAGCCATTTTTTCTTCATTTTTCTATACAATTCTATATACGGTACAGAGTTTGTGTACACAATTTCTCCGAGACCGTTCAGTCGATCGATCTGAAACTATGCACACGTCTTCTACACATATTGAAGATGTGCACCTTGGTGTTTCTATGCCGAAAAAATATTTTTGTAACAAAAATATCGCCTTTTTAACTTCGCTATTTTTTCTTCATTTTTCTATACATTTCTATATACGGTACAGAGTTTGTGTACACAACTCCTCAGAAACTGTTCAGTCGATGGTTCTGAAACTATACACACGTCTTCTACACATATTGAAGATGGGCACCTTGGTGTTTTATGCCGAAAAAATATCACCTTTTTAACTTAGCCATTTTTTATTCATTATTGTATCCCAATTCCCTATCATTTCTACTTTACACTCTACTTTTCTATCTCTGCCTAAATTAGTATACATGTTTAGCACAACGAGATGAAGAAATAATGCTATAGACTTTCAAATTCTCATTAATGTTTCTTGCCTTGGTGACAGCTTCACATTTCTGCATCTTCGCTGTCTGGCCCATATTCGACGGGTGTATTTTGTGACTTGCGGCGCTCTAGTTCATTTTAATATTTTAAGCCGCCAGTCCCCAAATAGAACTTTATTGCGAGGTCCGTAGAGTCATATGACAAAAAAAATGGCCGCCATATTGTAAAAAATACAGTGTTTTGCCGACTTTTCCGAGTCTAAAACTAATATTTAACGGCAATAGTTATGTTTAAAGTATTCTTTATTTTGAAGTTTAATTGTATTTGTTACACTTCAACAACATATCTCGGAGTTGTTCATTCAAAAAAGACGTTTTTACTTACATACTAATAAGGTGGTATTGCATTGTGACAGACTGGGAATGCGGTAAATGTCCGATAACGTGTGATCCCTATCGCCATTCGTACCCAGTCCAAAACGTAACTTTTCTGTTTCACCACACCATTTCGTTCAACATGTAAAACAAATTGCATTATGAAGCTGGTGTGAATTAAACGCTCTTGCAAAGACAAAATCGGCCAATCAAAATAGAGGAACATAATAATAAAAAAAAAAATTTCCTCGACAAAATTATTTCATTTTTTTTTCTTCAAAAATATAATTCAGTCTCAGATCCTCAACTTGGCCCTGAATAATACTCTTCTGTGTTGGCGGGCCATTCAGCAACATTCCATTCAGATCCTATAACTACTTATAAGATTATCAAAAGATTATAAAAACTCTAAAATGACCCGGCTGGAATAGCGAAGAGACGAAGATTGAGAGGCGGCGATATTTATCGTTACTTCACGGCGAAGAAATGTAAAATAGTTTGGAGTGGAGAAGTCGTGCTAAATCATTTGTGGTTACAACAGATTTTGATATGGCCAAGAAACGAGTATTAGCGGCGCAAAACAGCATGACGAAGGAAAGAAGTTCAATCCGCTGCGAAGGAACGCTTATACAGAATATCCAGGAGACTTAAAACGACTTGAAAAAATTTACCTGGTGTAATATTGCGCGTTGTAATTTTATGATGTGGGGTTAAAATGTGATATTGCCTGCATATGTTACTTCAATGTTTCAGATGGTCGAAAAGAGAAGGTGATGTTTGACAAGATAACATCGAGGATACAGAAATTATGTTACGGCCTCAATTCGGAGTTTGTGGATCCTGTAAGTCTGATCTGGCCAGATTTTTTAGCTCTTAGCCATGAAATTTGTATCTTAAATTTTGCCAAAGTTTGAAATTCCACAATTATCTGACCAACATTTTCTAGCATTATTCTTGACCACATTTTCTAGCATTCACTTGACCTTGACATTTTCTAGCATTCACTTGACTTGACCTTACATTTTCTAGCATTCACCTTATCTGACCAACATTTTCTAGCATTCACTTGACCTTACATTTTCTAGCATTCACTTGACTTGACCTTACATTTTCTAGCATTCACTTGACCGATAAGGTCAAGTGAATGCTAGAAAATGTAAGGTCAAGTGAATGCTAGAAAATGTTGGTTAGATACGGAAACTGAAACTTTTCTGTACAAATCTACCATGTGACTGGTGCTGCACTCCACACCGGCGTACCAATGCACCGGTTTCAGAGCCGCAGCCAGAGGTAAAAACGAGATGAGGCGAACCCAGTCTCGATATGGGAGACAGGGAGCACTCTCCCCGCCACCACCCCGGGGATTTGTTTAATTCTTAGCATAAAAAAATCGGCAAAATGGTTACGGTACTGGATTTTCTGACAGGATGCCACTTTATGAAACATTTTACACCGGTGTGGAGTGCAGCACCAGTGAATGTGTGTGTCATATTTTTTTATCCTCCGGTAAAGATACATTTATCAAATACTCGTCCTTTTCGGAGTGGGACTTGAATGTTAATGGGGAGGCTTTACGTATTTTATTGATTATGATTTTAAGGACTTGATATCTGAACTTACCATGATATATGCTGATGCAATTGAAATAAGCCCAGTTTTGTCAGAATATGTATTTTTATTATATACCTACCCATGAAATACATAGTTATACGATGTAAATAAAATGTTATCATTTCATTATTGTTTCATTCGTGCTGAAATAATCTACTTGCATTTCCGATTATTCCACCATTTTGCCAATCGACCGACCGTGTTTTGCTTTCCCTTTCGTCCAATGTGTTTGCACGTGGTATTTGCGCATTTAAGCTACCCATTGCGGCACCTGCTCTCAGTGATGCGCAAAAAAAAGTGAAACAAATTAGTAAAATAAATACTTTTATTATATACCTACCCATGAAATACATAGTTATACGATGTAAATAAAAGTCATATGTTCTCATCGATGAAATAAACAACTTCCAGTGAAAATACGACTACTTCCGCTATCTATATTCATAACGCGCACCTGAAAGAAAACAGCGCAAATAGGCTGCAAATACACATTCATTACCGTATACAGTCTAAAAAAACTACTAATTTCCATGGAACGGTATATAATAAATAGAATATTCATATTTTTGCAACGAATATGACATATGTTCATCGAGTGGTGTGAAATGTCCATATTGCACACGTAAAATATGGACATTTCACACCACTGGATGAACATATATGTCATATTCGATGCAAAAATATGAATATCCTCTATATATTTATTATGCCGCCCCCCTATGTGATTGCAGGCGGGGCATATTGTTTTGCTCTTGAGAATCCGTCCATCAGTAGTCATTTGCATGAAAAATATTGTAAGAGTTTCTCCATTATAGGAATGAATGGCCTTTTTGTGGAATTTATCGGGGTATAGACTTGGAAAAGTCGCGGGAATACTGGACGTCCAGCGATAAAAAATTACAATTTTCGATATTTTTTTTTTTTTTTTTTTTTTTTTTTTTTTTTTTTTTTTCGAAAATTGTAATTTTTTAAGGCATCATCCAGTATTCCCGCGACTTTTCCAAGTTTATATCCCCGATAAATTCCACAAAAAGGCCATTCATTCCTTATAATTCCAGCATTTGAATTAAATTCATCAAGAAAATGTGTTTATTTTCCGTTTTCTTAAGAATTATTTTAACTGCGCCTTACGGTTACGGAAAGTAGTTTGGCGTTGGAGTTTACTGGGATATAAATTTTGAACAGAGACTTGCTACGTACCGATCAAATGTTAGGGAATTGTGTAAATATTTTTGTGCTGGAATTATCATGCCATAAACTCTATATTACTGGATGCAGGTCTCCAGATAAGGAATTAGTAATTGAATATTTTTACTCCCATCATTTCTGAAGCAATGGATGGATTACTTTAATGTTCACACACTTGATACTTGTGGACATACACAACTGTAAACAAGACCTTGACCTTTCTAACAAAGTAGCTGAAACACATGGCATATTTTTACGTCAAAAATGTATTTTTTCTTTTATGATCCAATATGGGCATACCCATGTTTTACAAATATAATCTCTACTTTTTATCAATTCCAGGCGGTGATAACGCTGAAGGTGATCAACGGACTGTATCAGGGAGTGACCACTATCGAGCTGGACAATTTGGCGGCCGAGACGGCAGCTACGATGACCACTAAACATCCCGACTACGCGCAGCTTGCGGCCCGCATTGCCGTCTCCAATCTCCACAAGGAAACAAAGAAAGTCTTCAGTGGTAAGTCACTACAGGCACTTAGTGGTATGAACGACAAAAGCCTCTTTAAATCGTACCCAATTTTACTCGGGTGACCAGTGTATGACCAGATCAGCCTGTACATCCGCAGTTAGATCAGGTTCTACACTCGCCAATCCATCAGTGCGAGCCTCAGAATTCCTATGCGTTTCCTAGCCTTGCCTGATAAACTTGCTATCAAAAGACACCAGTCTGGTATTGTCTATATCATAATGATCGGCTCGGAAAATGTAGGAAACTGTACATCCGCAGTTATCAGGTTCTACACTGTTTCGCCATTCCATCAGTGCGAGCCTCCGACTTCCTTTGCGTTTCATAGCCTTGACTGATAAACTTTCTAAAAGACAGTAACCTGGCATTCTGTATATCAGGGCTCCAGATAAGGAATTAGTAATTGAGTATTTTCACTCCCATCATTTCTGAAGCAATTGGGTATTTCGAAATTTTAATTGGGTAAAATAAAATCACACTACTGTTTTCACATCAACAGACAGCAATTATTGAATAGTTTGCTTCGAAATGAAAACAAGTCTTGGCATTTCTTTAGAATTGTCTCCTTGGAGACAATTCTAATGAAATACCAAGATGTGTTTTCATGGAAAATAAGAAAACTATGCTATATTTGTGGTCTGTTTATTGTTTTCGGCAGCATGATAAATGAACCACAAAATTGTAATTGGGTATTTACGCATTTATCTGGAGCTCTGCTACATAATAATGCTCGGCTCAGAAACTGTAGCAATTCCTCGGCTATCCTCGGAATTGCTACATGTTTCCTAGCCTTGCCTGATAAACATGACAAAAGACATAAGCCTGATATTCTCCATATCCACTGCAGATGTAATGACTGACCTGTACGAGTGGATCAACCCGAAGACGTGTAAACATTCACCGATGATCTCCAAGGAAATACATCAGCTGATCCTGGATAACGCTGAAGTAAGCCGACACTTGTTTATTTGGCCATAAATAAGTATGTTGTTTCTCCGATATCGCCACGTCTGAAAAATCCTCGTGCGTCTGAGCTTTTTATCGTTCTGGACAAATAAAAACATGTAAATTCGCTCCATGATTTATCAAAAACAAGAAAATGAAAATCTGGTGATCATTTGTCCAGTCACACGAAAGTCAGAAAAACAACTAGGTTGATGCATCTTACACTTTCACTTTTTGTTTTCTGGGGATACATGACCACTCATATTGTATATCTGTTTGATTTGATTTAAATATGTGGCGGTGGCTGGATAAATTGGCTCGAATATTTTGTGACCATCCTTACAGTCGGATCAGGATCTGAGCTGTTCTCCATCAATGAAACCTCGGTCATGCTTCTAACAATTGATATTATCAGACTTCAGGAGTGTGCTGTTTGATCAGGAGCTACACTGGTCACAAATCCCATAAGC
Source organism: Conchocele bisecta (assembly GCA_029237695.1). Classification (NCBI taxonomy): domain Eukaryota; kingdom Metazoa; phylum Mollusca; class Bivalvia; order Lucinida; family Thyasiridae; genus Conchocele; species Conchocele bisecta. The sequence goes on from CM055274.1 coordinate 88,086,914, forward strand.
CACATTTCTCCACTCACAGCCACGTATGTTCACAACATTTGTTATTATTTGCAGAGACTGAACTCGTCCATCATATACGACAGAGATTATACTTATAATTACTTTGGCTTCAAGGTAAGGACAACTTGCATATAAGACGAGCCATGTAATTTTCATAGCTCAGAGCTCCAGATAATGTGCGTATTAGCATATTTTATGCACTTAATTTAGCTGAATACGCATTAATTATCAAAAGTGGGATTACAAATTACTCCCAGCAATGTAAAAATACGCATTGATTTTCAAATTTAGTAGTGGAAATACTGTAATAAAGTTGAAATTGTACTTAGTTAAGCTGCAAATTATGTAAATAGTCGCACACCTTCTAACGTATAAAATCACCTGGCTCGTCTAATTTTCTGTCATTCGACAAGCACAGTCAAATACTATTGACCCAAAATATGTTTGTACAGCAGACTCCAGATAAGCTGCGTATTTGCGTAAATACCCAATTAAAATTTCCAAACAACCCAATTGAAATCAGAAGTAGCGAGTATCAAAAAGAAATAACAATTTTGTGGTACCTGTATCATGCTGCAGAAAACAATAAACATACCACAAATTTAGCATATTTTTCTTATTTTCCATGAAAACACATCTTTGTATTTCATTGGAATTATCTCCAAGGAGTTGTCTCCAAGGAGACAATTCTATTGAACTGCCAAGACATGTTTTCATTTCGAAGCAAACTATTCAATAATTGCTGTCTGTTGATGTGTAAACAGTAGTGTGATTTTATTTCACCCAATTAAAATTTTGAAATACCCAATTGCTTCAGAAATGAGAGTGACAAATTGACAATACTCAATTACTAATTCCTTATCTGGAGCGCTGCAATGTTATTCGCTGATGTGCATACAACTCCAGTTGTGACTCATCTTTGTTACATGAAAATCTTCTGCACAAATTGTGTTATGCCTGGATACATGTGTCAACTAATTTATATTTGATGCATATAGTCCCTGACTGTCCGGGATATACGTTAATGTCTTGCCCTTTCCCGGGAAATAAAAGTATTTCCCAGGACGGCGGGAAATACTGGGAAACTGGGAAATACCGGGAAATATGAATCTTGGTGGTCTTTTTCATTCCAAAATGTCAAGATGAGTCTCTATATTCCCCTATATCTACTATGGTTTATATCTGTGTAGACTGATTAGCCTACAGGTAAAACATTCTGCAATAAAAAAAGAAATAATAAGTTTATTTAGAGAAAAAAAACATCATTATTTTCTAGACAATTTTCTTCTCTATTTACAAGTCTATGTTAAGTATTTGCCAACTGTCTATTTTATTGTATATGAGAACACCCCTCATTACTATAGTAACCTGCCACTAATAAAAGCTGCTTTTGGAATTTTGAGAAAATCCCTGTTGATAACGGATAATCCATGTACAGTGTAAGTGTAATTGTTTTACAACTTGACATGACCATATACAGACCACCTGGGTTCTTATTATACAGTATGACACAAAAGGTGTGAGAGAAGGCTGAATTAACAGCCTGTTGTCATAGTCTGATGGTTTATTAAAGTATATTAAAGTCTCATCAATGTACATGCAAATAAGGTGGAGCGCCGTGGCGTAATGGTTAGTGTGTCGGACTACTGATCCAAGGGTCGTGGGTTCGAGCCTGACTAGCGGCGTGCGTTGTGTCCTTGAGCAAGACACTTTATCCACACTGCTCCAGTTCACCCAGCTGTAAATGGGTACCGATAATTCGTAGTTGCTCTGTTAATACGAATTACCGGCTTCTCTCAAAAATCTCTACCTCTACCTCCGTTCTTTCTCCCATTCTTGGGAGACGGCATGCAAGGTCCTAGAGCCAGTGCCGCCATTAAATATAAGCTAAAAAAAAACAACAAAAAAACATGCAAATAAGTAGGCTTTTGGCTAATTTTAACGATTTTAGGTACTGTATCTCATACGTACCATCGTGGCCCAGTCTTCACGTTAAATAAATGTCATAATAATAATGCAAAGAAGTAATACAAATGCAAAGCATAGAACAACAGTACTTGTCAGTCATATAAGACTTGTAAGAGACTGTGTATGCACATCCTGCATGCTAAGATCATTTATTATCATTTCTTGATACCGAATACATGTATTAGTGTGGAAGAAGGTTGACAATTAACAGCCTGTTGTCTAAACATAGTCTGATCATGATGACGTTATCCTTGTGAATTTTATCTAGCAGACACTCGGATGCTTCCTAAAAAATGAAGTAATTTACAAAAAAATAATACAACCAAAATATAAATGTCATGGTTGCCAAATATTCCACCTGATGAGTACCCCTAGTTGGGAATGAAACAGATCTATACATTGTAATTAACCCCTATATCTAATTATTAAGTTGTTGATTGTTTAATTAACTATAACTGAGCTTAAAACTTAATTTAAATAACTTTAATTATCAAATAATAACATAAAAATTCATATTTCCCGGTATTTCCCACTTTGGGGGAGTATTATCCTGGGACGGGAAATAATACCGGTATTTCCCACCGGGAATTCCCGCCCCCGGTATTTCCCGGCCAACCCTGCTGTGTGCCGACATTCCACGTTTTCTTGTTTAGAGTTGCTTATATTTCTGTATTTCAGACATTGGAGAGGTCCTATTTATTGAAAATTAATGGATCAGGTATGTTGTTATCTTGGATTACACAATATTTATTTCAATACGATAAGTGATATACATACATGTAATACATGCAGTTTGAAACAGGATTAGAAAACAAGCTTTTACACTTCTGTGAATTTGTATTTAATCCTGAATTTCTGTCCGTATGTCTGTCCGTGGTAATTATCATCCATGTTTTCATTCTATAGCCCACCCATGCGGCCCACATGCCCAAGATCAAATGACTGAAATTTGCGTTGAAGCTTTTACATACCTTATATCTCCACAACTCGATTCAAAATTCAATTAAATACACTCTGAGACTACCAAATGCCTCGGCGGGCTCAACATTCAAGCCGCGGCCATCTGTAGCCTATTTCATCAACATTGCAAAGTATACTTTGAGGGAGAAATTTTCAATTTTATGATAAATTTATTAATTTTTATTATACTGTTTTTTTGGCTGTGATAATGTAATAAATTCAGTATAATAATTCTGCATACTTTTAATCATGAAATATATGCATTTGTTAGTTCTATATGAAATAATGTATTTCAGGAAAAATAAATGATTACTCCCTCAAAGTATACTTTGCTAGTAAAGTATACTTTGCAATGTTGATGAAATAGGCTACTGGTATGAAGAATCATGTAAGATGTAAGAAAAAAAACATTAACATTGGAGAGCTGATTATCTTGAAATGATACACACGTGATTGGGTCCTACCGCTAAACAAACTATGTTTGCTACACTGACTTGTTAGTTTAGCGTAAGGAACCAATCACTTGTGCATTATTTCACGATGATCAGTTCAGCGGGTTAAATAAACGGTGTTTATGCTTAATTATCAGTCAGTGCATCAGTATATGGTGATACACGCGTGTCGGGGTATGAACTAACCCTTCATTTTGTGCGGTCACTTTTCAGTTGCTGAACGTCCACAGCATATGTTGATGCGAGTGTCCGTGGGGATACACCACAATGATATCGATGCTGCTATAGAGGTGGGTCATCATAATGTCTTGCTCAACTTTGTGACTCTTAACCCTTTCAGGCTAGCAACCACCAATTAGTTTTACTATACAACTTAACCGATTCCTCCAAATATGGCCATTCTCTCACACTTTCACTATTCGTATGAATGCTGTGGAACCTACCTGTTCATAACCTGCAACCTGTCTGCACCGGATTTTCACTAATTAAACAATATGTTCACTTACTCCTAAGAAAGAAAATTTCAACATTGTCCTGTCCGCCATATTGTTTATCATCAAAGTGTCATGTGACGTAGTGTTCACATCACGTGACAAGCAGGCTCAGTAATTTCTTTTAAGTGCTAGACATATGCTGGAAACTGGTGTTAAAAACACCCCAACATGTTTCTCAAGTAAAATTGGGCTGTAATGGATCAGGATTTACAAGCAAACTGGGTCTGTGGCCTCAAAACGTCTGCACTATTTTTTTATACCGGACTACTAAAGCATACCCCCTGGCCGATGTGCACTATATTTAGCACAGTGATACCTATAAGCGCATTTTTTTGCTATAATATCTCAATAAACTGCCTACCATTGTCTTGTCTGACCTATTTCGTGACAGCAAATGTAATTTGACATTATTTAGAAGACTAACTTTTCAACAGTGGCAATTTAAGAATGGTCATATAATTATGGCTGTCCAGCTGCGGAAACTTCATTTTCACCAGAATTTTCCAGAGTATTTTCTCATATATTTCTTAGGAAAAGTCTATATTGTTGATGCACTTGTAAAAAATTATATATAGATGGTGCTTGTCAAAAATATGGCTGTTCCACAATTATGGGGTTAAGACGATTAAATTTATCGAAAGTCGGGTGATTTCGGAGTATTTTTGTCATTTTTTTATCATAAAAACAGGCGAAAAAGTGACTTTCGAAGTATTTAGTCAATCTACATGTTGTAATTTGCATAGAAACATTTGTCCGCATAACTTGGTGACATGCCAGAATGATACGTGTCAAATTAAATTGAAACCAGCCCAGTGTATGAGTGCTGCCAGCGAATTCAGACATAGAAGTGTTAAAATGTCACAGGAAATTGAAACACGTGTGCCCGTGTTGACACTTGTTTCCTTAGGGTATAGACACTTCCTGTTAAATGAGCAATGCTATCCCATATATATTTCTCTACCGATATGTACTGCTCAGAGTGAACTTGGTTAACCTAATGAAAACATGCCCGCCAATAAGCATAGGAGGCGGGGTAAATTGCGGATTTCAAACGGGGCGGGTAATAAATGAAAATAAAGGTAAAAAAACTTTCTTCTCACTCACCAAATGGAACAAATCATAGGTACATCAGGCTAACCAAAGACTCATTTGAATCCCGGGTTAATGTAAATGAAAATAAAACGTTTACCTGTAAAGATGTTGATGGTACGGACACTGATGTAACTGTTCTGCACTCTCTGTCGAGGCGTCCGAAACTCATTGACGAATGCGCCGTACCGCAAAATGCATCCGTACACCCCGATCTGTTGATAAACAAATTATATCGACCGTATGAGGTCCAGAAGATGCTTAATACTGAAATAAACAGTCATCGCGCCTTCAATACGCACTGTAGTGGCGAAATGGTATTTGATGCGGCCTCATCAAGAAAATGGGGCATTTGTTGGGCTGAGCGGCTAAAATGCACCCGATGTAGATATAAAAGTAAATATTATAAACTACCGTATGTGAAGAGGTTCCGTCAAGTCAAAAGGGTAGGAAATCAGGGAAAGCTAATGTGGGTTTGCAGCTGGGCCTTATGAGCACACCAATCAGTAATTATGGTGCTTGTCGGCTGTTGGTAAACACAAACATAATTCCGCCGACGTATAACTCTATGCAAAAGCAGTCAAATAGGATAGCAGAGACTATGGTTGGCTTAAACACTAAAAGTATGCATGAAATCAGACAAACTGTGGCCAGAGAGAATGAACTCTGGCAATAAACGTAGCAAGACGGTTCGAGTTGAAGGTGACTCTTGCTACAATAACCCAATATTTAATAGCGACAGTACACCATTTCAAGCGGGTACAATCGTGACAACCACTATGTGCGAGAATAATACCAAAGATAAATTAATCATTGGGGCATTTGTTGGCAGTAAGCTGTGCATAATAGGTAGTAAGCTAAGAAATCAGGGTGGAGATATCAACTGCCCAAACCATCATGGTCACTGCACTGCCAACCTCCCCGAAAATGAGTCAATAGGTAATGAAGCGAAATGGAATGAAATAGTTACGCAAGCAGATAAATAGTGACTTACATGTTAGTCATTACACAGGGGGGGACGGTGATAGTAAATCACACAAAGGTGTAGATGCCGCTCAACCAGGGGTAACGGTAACGCATCTAAAAGATATCCGCCATCTGAGTAACTCCCTGAAACGAGAAATAAACAAGGCGCCATTTAGCTCGAACATGTTTCGTGGGGTCAAGAAAACAAACTTGAGAAACCGATTTGCTCTCTCTGTAAGATCCAGGTGCATTGCAGAGTTGAGGCAAGCACATGCCAAACATAATGGTAACTTAGAACAAATAAAGAGCATAATGCCAGGAATAATTTGCACAATAGTCATGTGTTTCAAAGGTTACTGTGGCAAGCAATGTTGACAGTATAATTTCTGCTAAATTTAAAATTTTGAATTTTTTTCTGGAAAAAATGTAGCCAAGAAGTACTGGCGTAGACCCTGATCGCGCAGCCAAATTTGGTCATAATGTTTGCAAGTATCAACCGAGTCAATAAATAATGTTTAGAAAAACGTTGCTACCTGTTGGGGAGCTATACACTTGATACCGGTTAGTAATCAAATACACAGTGCCAATTAAAGCGACGCGCCACTTTAATATGGCTGAACTAGTCAGTAACAGGCTCATCTGGCTCCCTGATGCATCTCAAATCTGTGTAATTAGTATGTAGACATGTACATAATGTAGATAGGTATACAGTTAATTTACCGTAAGTAATAAAACAGGAACTATTAGCAGATACAGGGTGGATATGTGACGCCGTCGAGTGCATGGCTCAGACAGCGCTTTTCGCTATGGCAATTCTTTCGAGAATTATTTATAATTGTCGACTCAGCACTCAGGTGGGCCGGGTTAACACACAGGGAACAACCACATAAATGTGATATTTCAAGGTGCCTGGGTATTTCAAACACATTATGGTGTAACAATGAATGCTACTCTATGTGTATAATAGTATTTTGTTAACTTGCATCATTTGGAAATTTAACTTTAATCTTTCCATATTTGACTCGTACACCTGTGGTTATCCCGACCCACTTGATGCAACCATTTTCATTAAATAAAACTGATTTTCCAGCAATTCTGTCCTTTGTTCTCTTAATAAAACTTGCTGTAGCCATGATTAAAACCGTTTAGAATTGTTTTCAAAGAAAGCAGACGACATCCACTGATGACCCGGAAATGCTTATAGGCTAGCAACCACCAATTAGTTTTACTATACAACTTAACCGATTCCTCCAAATATGGCCATTCTCTCACACTTTCACTATTCGTATGGATGCTGTGGAACCTACCTGTTCATAACCTGCAACCTGTCTGCACCGGATTTTCACTAATTAAACAATATGTTCACTTACTCCTAAAAAAGAAAATTTCAACATTGTCCTGTCCGCCATATTGTTTATCATCAAAGTGTCATGTGACGTAGTGTTCACATCACGTGACAAGCAGGCTCAGTAATTTCTTTTAAGTGCTAGAAATATGCTGGAAACTGGTGTTAAAAACACCCCAACATGTTTCTCAAGTAAAATTGGGCTGTAATGGATCAGGATTTACAAGCAAACTGGGTCTGTGGCCTCAAAACGTCTGCACTATTTTTTTATACCGGACTACTAAAGCATACCCCCTGGCCGATGTGCACTATATTTAGCACAGTGATACCTTCACCCCTAAGTAACTGGAATGGATTTTGATATTGTTAATTTTGCAACCTCGTCACAAAATGATTTTCAGACTAGTCCATCTATGGAGTAGTTTTGTTCTAAAAAATCTGAAAATTACTTGCAAAAAGTGCAGTCATCTGGATCTGCACTATTTGTCAATACCACTATACAGGCCTGTAGTGTTGAAAGCGTTAATCACAGAAGTGATTATCACCGAACCTGACAACCGAAAGAAATGTACAGTGCGGGTGTGTTTTTATTGCACTTGTTTACCATAAATGTGACGCAGAATGTGTGTTCTGTCTGTGACACAAACGTCTCGTAGAGCACCAACTCGACTAAGACTATAAAAGAGAGCAAATACCACAAGTCTGATTGTGCACAACTGGCGAAATTAGAGCCCTGCTCAATGACGCGCATGATTTGTAAAATAAAAGTGAAGTGAATAGGTTTAACGTCCCACCAACAGCCAAGGTCATATAGAGACGGAACCACAGTTTAAAGTCTCATCCGACAGACCAGTGAGATGGAAATACTATGGAAGTATTTTTGATGCCCAAGGCAAGGTTTGAACCCACAACCTCTGGACTGGAAGTCGGGTGTTCTAACCCCTCGGCCAAAACCCATCCTTATAAATGATGAATTTCATACAATAACAACAATAGTAGTCATCGACTAACACAAGAATTCCGACATGGACACGGTCTAACACCTAGGCCACAACCCATCCTAAACCAGTTTTAATGATCTGAATTTCATAATGAACATGTTGGTTCATTAAGTACGATCGCTCAACTATTATACCTCGCTTTCATTATTTGTGGAGTGGGTGGCAGGTGGGAGCATGCGATGGGTAATTTAACGATCGGGGTTCATCCTTACCGGAATCCCGACTGGAGACCTGGTTTGGCCCTCACATGTCTTTGGCATTTTGTATGTGACAGTTGAATCTGGTTATATCCCTTATAAGAGTAATCATACCGGTATTACTTTTAAATATGGGAAGGGGCCAAGTGACTTTGGTGCGGTATGGACCTGGCACCAGGTCAGGTTATTCTAATTTCAGGGCTGAATGTGTTGTATCTCGATGTAAATATTCCGTTCTGATTTTGGAATTTTCCCTCCAATGCAGCAGATTAAAACGGGATCGAACCTGTTTGCCCGGCCTTACATGACCTTAGCTGTTGATAGGTCGTTAAACACCAATAAACAAACAAACATTATTTGTGGCTGTGGCTGGAGAAATGGGGCTTGTGGATTTGTGACCTGTGTAGCTTCTGTCTGATTAAATAGCACCCTCCTGCAGACCGATTATGATCTATATTGGCTTTGTAGCAGCTACAGGGTAAGTACAATAAGTTCCACTGGTGTGTCATTTTAAATGTCATATTAAATCGAGCGCACCCCGGTGTGACTGGGAAGAGTTGTGGGCCTTTGCCGGAGGGTGGCGTGGTTGTCGGTTTCAGCAGCCATATTAAAAGAACCAAACGCAAAGTCAGGTCCCTTCTTTCTTACCGTTTTACTCTCTCTCTCCTTCAGGTAATAACTAGGGGTCTTGCAAAAATCTTCATTATGATCTCATGTATAAATCCATGTATTGATTGACCTGATGTCATGGTAATAGTCTAACAAAATGAGTCGTTACTTTGACCACGAGGCAATTTAATGTAAATCCGGGTGGGAGGGGTATGTTTCTTGTAACACTGAATTGCGTTAAAACTATTGACTATTTAGCAAGGTATGCTAACTTGTCTGCTTACATGTGACATAAACGAGAACATGGACCAAATTTGGTTTACTATAGGATTCTGTTGAATTCGGCTGGGTAATGACGGAAACTTGGATTTGACGTAGGACTTGATCAGACTGCACTGACATGCAGGCTGGTCAGGTTCTACATTGTCTGCCAATATGTTTGACAGTTTTAGTTTTCCAGTCAAAATTCGCATTAGAAGTGTAGACCTATATTTGTTGTACTTATGCTGGTAACGGGCAGTTGTGCCATTTTCTCCAATTATGTCACCAGTGAGGTTGATTATTTTTTGTAACATTTACATTGTGAATATGCTCATGCATACTGGTGAACACCCATATACTTACGTAATCACACCGGAGATTGAACCCACACTACATTTACACTGTGAATATGCTCATGCATACTGGTGAACACCCATATACTTACGTATTCACACCGGAGATCACACACCCATTGCATTTGCATTGTGAATATGCTCATGCATACTGGGGAACACCCACATACTATCCATAGCCGGATACATTATCCTATTTCATAGGGGAGCACACTCATACTTGCATTATACTGAGCACACCTAGACTCCATTCATGTGGATGAATCCTTCTGTACATTGGTGGTGATTCACTGTATTACCTGTTATAGGCCATGCATTACAGTTCACACTGGTGAAAGGCCAGGCATTTCATAACATTTAGTGGATCACCATGCTAGAGGTATAGTGGTTGAACCCGAACTACATTGATCAAAACTTGGGCATTTCGTCATGGTGTGGCATACCTTGAATTAGCTGGTACGTCCAATGAATATCAGTCGGAGATTGAGAATTGTAGACATTTACATCAGCATTATGACATGTCGATAGCGTGATAATTTTCAAATATGTTTAACTTTGCGAACCGTGTGGACACAGATTAGCTGGCACATTGGTGCCGGTTGGTCAGAGTCTACTTTGCTCGCCACTGAATACGACACTTTTGGTAATATGATTTTCTTCTTGTACATGTATGTGTCAACACATTTTCAGTAATCAAACCCACTTGATTACTGAGACTGAGTTTATTATGTTGTTGTTTTCAAATATTGGACGTGACAGGTATTTGTCTGGCCTCGTGCTACCGACAACCAGTTTGTCCTTCAGGGATTGGCCCTTGTCTCTCGGTGGACAGGTCAGTGGGAGACAAGGGGAATACCGACAGTAATTGCGTGGACTTGTTTGTCTGTAGCCTGAGTTGTAACTGCGTTAGAGCAGGTTGACCATTTAGTTAGCATAGCTGCGTCTATGCATGTTGTCAGTTTCAGCAGCCATATTAAAAGAACCAAACGCAAAGTCAGGTCCCTTCTTTCTTACCGTTTTACTCTCTCTCTCCTTCAGGCCTCACGAGGGGTACAAGGGTACCAGGTACTCACCCGGCAACAAATTGGGGGCTCGTCCGGGATCTCGTGGAATACAACCAGTCTCGACTCGTAGGCAATGGAGAAGAGATTTGAGTTGCTGACGGAGATTCGGGGAGGACTGTACACAAGGGACTTGCCAGCACTGGAGGGTGTGGCCAAGTTTGTAAAACTGGACCCGACTGGACTGTCACGGTTTAAGCTGTTACTCGCCATCGAAGTGAAACTAGAACTGGCATTCAAAGATGAAGATGGAGGCGAGGTGTTTCTGACGGATGTGAAGCACTTCATGCTCTCACCAGAGGGTAGTGCTGGTACCGCCCCGAGCACCGCCAGTGGGTGGAAGAAGGAATTTAAAATATCAGGTCAGATCGGTGATAGACCGGGTTGAGCTTCCTCAGTTTGGCACGACAACTGGAATCGGCAGTAAAACGTGGGTACACGGAAGCTGAAATTATAGAAGCCATTATCCGTGCCATCGGGACTGGATCGACACTTAGGAGCTATTTTGAAGGTCGCAATGACTTAACACTACCCGTGGTCCGGAAAATTCTGCGGGCGCACTATAAGGAGAAGAATGTGACGGAAATATATCAAGAACTTAGTAACATTGTGCAAGGACCAAAGGAAGACCCGACAGAATTTGTTATGCGCGCTCTCGACCTGAGGCAAAAGGTATTGTTCGCGTCGGCCGAAAAAAACAACGGACTTGCCTATAGTGAAGACTTGGTACACGGAATGTTTAAACATGCATTGTATACCGGTTTCACTGAAGACTCTGTTCGCCATGAGATTCTACCCGTCTGGAAGCAAAAGACTCTACAGATGATGACCTGATTCAGGAAATCAACATGATATACCTGGTAGACAAGGAGCGGAAGGGAAAGTTGAACAGACGAGCAGTGAAGGTAGCTCAGGTTGAGACTGACAGTCAACCGAAGGTGGAAGGCAAAGTGAAGGAAGGTAGACTCGAAACAGAATTGAAAAAACTTCGCGCAGAACTACATGAGATTAAACATCGTCTGGACCGACCGCCCACACAGACAACTGACGCGGCACCTAATACGGTCTGGAGGAAACCAGGATGTTCAAAGTGTCGGCAAGCGGGAACGCCAGATTCGTGTCAACATTGCTGGAAGTGCGGCAGCGCCGAGCACTTCAAACGGGGGTGCCGAATGATTTCGGGAAACGGGACCGGGCTGCAGTAAAGGGGAGCACTGTAGCCCTTAACATCGATACTCCAGATCCCCAGGTTGACGTGAAGGAGTTGAAGGGTTTCGTCCATGAAGTATCTCCAAAGACACAGGAAAGGGTGGCTAAATTAGTTGGGGACCAGTGTAAAGTACGCTGTGTTTTGAATGGGCTTGATACGGAAGTATTGTGGGACACAGGGGCACAAGTGTCACTGGTGCATGGTGATTGGCTCAAAGCCAACTTCCCAGAGCTGGATGTGAGACCCATTACGGAACTGGTGCAAGGAGGACTGAATGTGAGTTCCGCTAGTGGGAACTCAATTCCATTTTTGGGTTGGGTTGAGTTACCCTTTGCACTTCCATCAAAGAGTTCTGACCCTGTTCGCCCAGGGTTGGATGTTCCGTTCCTGGTTATTAATGCTACAGGACTGGAACGCCCAATCGTGGGTTTTAATGTGATCGCCCAAATAGTAGAACAACCGACAGTTGATTTGGCCCAATTACAGTGCACCATGCCACATGTTGGGGGTAGAAATGTTAAACTCTTGTCGGACGTTCTTATTAGTAATTCCACTGATGAACTATGTAGAGTTAAGTCTGGTAAATCTAAAGTTATAGTGCCTGCCAGTTCTGCTCAGGTACTAAAGGTGTCGGTACACACTGGTGTCACAGACCGAGAAAGGACGGCAATATTTGTCCCAAAACTTGATTGGACAAACATGAACGGGTGCGAATTACAAGAAACTGGTTCGGGTGGGGAAGGGATCTACCAGTCACATTGGGGTCATTCTCCAAAACAATTGTCGACACCCTATTACACTGTCTCCACGAACGGTATTGGGCACCCTGCAAACGGTAAAGTCTGTAATACAGGTACCTGTCCCGGATGATATTGAGGTAAGTGGGCCACAGGTAAGTAAACACAATAAGGGAACAGAACAGCCTACTTGTTCTGAACCAGACCTTGGTACAGCTGACTGGGATCCCCCAGTGGACCTACAAGATTGTGGGTTAACTGAGCGACAGGTGAGTGTAGTGAAGCAGATGTTGCGGGAAGAATCGGCTGTGTTTGCCAGGGATGATAATGACATTGGATGTATTCCCGATTTAGAAATGGATATTCGTCTACGGACGACATTCCTGTCCAGCATTCTTACATGTCCATCCCCAGACCCCTGTATCAAGAAGTGAAAGATTACTTGAGTGAATTACTTGCAAAAGGATGGATAAAGAAGTCCAAGTCCCCATATTCAAGTCCAATTGTCTGTGTTCGGAAAAAGGATAGCTCCCTTCGTCTTTGCTGTGATTTTAGGAAGTTGAATGCCAAAAGCATCCCTAGCAGTCAGCCGATTCCCGTATACAAGATGCTCTGGACGGCCTAGGTGGTAGCAAGTGGTTTTCCGTACTCGACCAAGGTAAGGCTTACCACCAAGGGTTTATCAAGGAGGAGTCTCAACACATGACCGCCTTCGTAACTCCATGGGGTTTGTATGAGTGGACAAGGATACCATTTGGACTGTCAGGGGCTCCTGGAGCCTTCCAGAGTTTCATGGAGGAAAGTTTAGATGGTTTACGCGACAAAATATGTCTCCCTTATCTCGATGATGTACTGGTGTACAGTGGTACGTTTGAGGAGCATGTCGAACATGTGCGTATCGTGCTACGCCGGCTACAGGGGAAGGGAGGGCATAAAGTTGAAACCCAAGAAATGCCTATTATTCAGGAGGCAGGTAAGGTACCTGGGTCAGATGGTTTCGGAAGAGGGGTACACCATGGACCCTGCCGACAAGGAAGCTGTGCTGGCTTTAAAAGCCAAACAACCATCAACCGTGGGTGAGGTACGGCAGCTGGTCGGGTTTATTGGTTATTACAGGAAGTATGTGCCTGACTTCGCAAGGAGAGCAAAGCCACTATTTGATTTGCTCCAAAAGCAGGAGACAGGTACGCCAAGTGGCCAGAAAGGTAAGCGAGGCAAGCGGCCAAAAGGTAAAGGTCAGGTGTCATCAAGCACCAAGGTGGACTGGACAACACGTCATCAGGTAGTACTGGAAGAACTGTTAGATACACTAGTCAGGCCACCTGTGATGGCCTATGCTGACTTTCAGAAGCCCTATCTGCTCCATGTCGATGCATCGTGTGAGGGTCTGGGCGCGATCTTGTACCAGGAGGACAAGGACGGAAAACCTCGAGTAGTAGCATTTGGTTCTAGAACACTCTCCCCTGCTGAAAAGAATTACCATCTGCATTCTGGTAAGCTAGAATTCCTCGCCATGAAGTGGGCAATCTCAGACAGATTTAGGGATTACCTCTATTATGCCCCATCATTCAAGGTATACAGCGACAATAGTCCGTTGGCGTACGTGATGACGTCCCCGAAATTAGATGCTACGAGGTTAAGGTGGGTAGCTGAATTGGCCGATTTTAACTTTCGGATATTTTACAAACCAGGACGAATGAACCAGGATGCTGACGGATTGAGTCGGATGCCGCTGGAGATCGACACGGTTCTGAGAGAGTGTACCGAAGAGTTGTCCTTTGACATGGTGAACGCCACCGTAAAATCGGTCCAACAACTAGATGGTTGCCCAACGGTATGGGTGGAAGCATTGGGTATCCCACCGGATGAGGTGAGTAACCAGACAAGAGGGTTTCTGCCTGGTATTAGCCATCACGATTTAGTGGAGGCGCAAACGTCTGACCCAGCTCTAGCTCGGGTATTGTTTCTACCTATCGGAAGGCCGCAGACGACTCCAGAAGAACGGCGCGACGAATCCCACGAGATATTGGCACTGATACGTGAATGGCCAAAGCTGAGGGTGGATAACGAGCTCCTCTACAGGTATACCAAGTAGCAGGTGACATAGTACGTAAACAGCTGGTCCTGCCAAGAGAGTTCCGTGATTTGGTACTGCAGGAACTCCACAACAATATGGGCACTTGGGTACAGAGAGGGTAAGTTGTTTAGCACGAGAACGTTTCTTTTGGCCTCACATGAGTCAACAAATCGAACATTTTGTGACCAAAGTGTGTCCATGTCTGAAGGATAGACGCCCAAATTACAAGACACGGGCACCTCTCGTCCCTATTGAGACAACATACCCGTTTGAGATGGTATCCATTGACTTTGTCCATTTGGAGAGGAGCAAGGGAGGCTATGAGTATATCCTAGTTGTGGTCGATCACTTTACCCGTTTTGCACAGGCCTATCCTACCACCAATAAATCCGGGAAGACGGCGGCTGACAAGGTATTTAACAATTTCGTCCTACAGTTTGGGTACCTTGAGAAGCTCCATCACGACCAAGGCCGTGAGTTTGAGAACACCTTCAAACACCTGCAGAAACTGTGTGGGGTACAACCGTCCCGAACCAGCCCATATCACCCACAAGGTAATGGTCAGGTGGAACGGATGAACCGTACCCTACTCAGCATGTTGAGGACCTTGCCCGAGATTTCAAGTCTGATTGGAAGAGCCATGTGCAAAAGATGGCACATGCTTACAATTGCACTCGAAATGAAGCGACGGGATTCGCGCCTCACTATTCTGCTCTTTGGACGTAAGCCGAGGCTCCCAGTGGACCTATTTGTTCGGACAGGAACCAGAGGATGGGACCGAGAGGTCCAGACTATGTGGAACGATGGAAGACCTGTATGCAGGACGCATACCGGATTGCTAGTCAGAATTCCTCGAAACGGAATACGAAAGGTAAGTTGTACTATGACCAGAAAGTCCGGAGCGTGGCCTTGGTACCCGGCGACAGAGTGTTAGTACGGAACCTTCGAGAAAAGGGAGGCCCAGGTAAACTACGATCCCACTGGGAAGATGTGGTGTATGTGGTAGTGAAGAGGCTGAGTGACGAAGTCCCCGTCTTTGAGGTAAGGCCCGAGGTGGGGCATGGAAAGTCGAGGGTGTTGCACAGAACCTACTCCTGCAGTGCAATCACCTGCCTTTGCAGATGACCAAGGAAACAGCTCCCCGCAAGCATCGTCGGGTGAAAAGAAAGGCGATCACACCGGCAGCGGTGAGTATGTCTTCAGGCTCATCCAGTGATGAGGACATCGTGGGCCGGGTAGCCAACAATCACAGGCAGTTGAACCCTTATGCTGACTCCTTCATCCCACCGGATGAGGTGGTAAGGGACTCTTCTGCTTCTAACACCCCTGAATCGTCAGACTCGGAGACTGCACCGCCGGAGGTGGCTGCTTTCCCTTCAGATGAGGAGCACAGCACGTCAGCAACAGGTGAGTCCACACCAAGTGACGTTCAACTGCCACCACGGCGACGACGCCCACCGGCGAGGCTAACCTATGATGAGGTTGGGAACCCGAGTGAGTATGCCTGGACAAACATGAACAGGGTCGTTGGGTGGGAGGGGTCGAACATCAAGGGACAGGAGTGGGCTTCTCCCATGTTGTGCACCAGATTGTAGGTACCTGTATGACTAGCCATGATTAGGATCAGTGACGATCAGTCTCTTCAGTGGAACCCAGGTAAGCAAGGATCTAGGGGGTATCTCCAGCAGTGGTGAAGTTCCAGGGTTAGAGTAAGTAGGGAACTTGGAGGCCTGAGTGATACCAGGTAAGGATCATGCGTTACCTAGAGCATAATTACCATGATGTAGTGCGACACGGTCGGTAAGTAGACTGTTAACTTCCGGGTTAGCCAACCTGAAGTTTATTATTATCCTTATGGTAAGTACTTGTGGTGAGTATTTCTGGCTCCACTCTCATGTGGAATGGGACATACCACTGGAGAGAGCGCTGTGACACGGGTACGTATTGTTTTGTGTTTTAAGTGTCGTGGATAACACTTGTTTATCGGGGGGAGAGTGTAGCAGCTACAGGGTAAGTACAATACGTTCCACTGGTGTGTCATTTTAAATGTCATATTAAATCGAGCGCACCCCGGTGTGACTGGTAAGAGTTGTGGGCCTTTGCCGGAGGGTGGCGTGGTTGTCGGTTTCAGCAGCCATATTAAAAGAACCAAACGCAAAGTCAGGTCCCTTCTTTCTTACCGTTTTACTCTCTCTCTCCTTCAGGTAATAACTAGGGGTCTTGCAAAAATCTTCATTATGATCTCATGTATAAATCCATGTATTGATTGACCTGATGTCATGGTAATAGTCTAACAAAATGAGTCGTTACTTTGACCACGAGGCAATTTAATGTAAATCCGGGTGGGAGGGGTATGTTTCTTGTAACACTGAATTGCGTTAAAACTATTGACTATTTAGCAAGGTATGCTAACTTGTCTGCTTACATGTGACATAAACGAGAACATGGACCAAATTTGGTTTACTATAGGATTCTGTTGAATTCGGCTGGGTAATGACGGAAACTTGGATTTGACGTAGGACTTGATCAGACTGCACTGACATGCAGGCTGGTCAGGTTTCTACATTGTCTGCCAATATGTTTGACAGTTTTATTTTGTTTTCCAGTCAAAATTCGCATTAGAAGTGTAGACCTATATTTGTTGTACTTATGCTGGTAACGGGCAGTTGTGCCATTTTCTCCAATTATGTCACCAGTGAGGTTGATTATTTTTTGTAACATTTACATTGTGAATATGCTCATGCATACTGGTGAACACCCATATACTTACGTAATCACACCGGAGATTGAACCCACACTACATTTACACTGTGAATATGCTCATGCATACTGGTGAACACCCATATACTTACGTATTCACACTGGAGATCACACACCCATTGCATTTGCATTGTGAATATGCTCATGCATACTGGGGAACACCCACATACTATCCATAGCCGGATACATTATCCTATTTCATAGGGGAGCACACTCATACTTGCATTATACTGAGCACACCTAGACTCCATTCATGTGGATGAATCCTTCTGTACATTGGTGGTGATTCACTGTATTACCTGTTATAGGCCATGCATTACAGTTCACACTGGTGAAAGGCCAGGCATTTCATAACATTTAGTGGATCACCATGCTAGAGGTATAGTGGTTGAACCCGAACTACATTGATCAAAACTTGGGCATTTCGTCATGGTGTGGCATACCTTGAATTAGCTGGTACGTCCAATGAATATCAGTCGGAGATTGAGAATTGTAGACATTTACATCAGCATTATGACATGTCGATAGCGTGATAATTTTCAAATATGTTTAACTTTGCGAACCGTGTGGGACACAGATTAGCTGGCACATTGGTGCCGGTTGGTCAGAGTCTACTTTGCTCGCCACTGAATACGACACTTTTGGTAATATGATTTTCTTCTTGTACATGTATGTGTCAACACATTTTCAGTAATCAAACCCACTTGATTACTGAGACTGAGTTTATTATGTTGTTGTTTTCAAATATTGGACGTGACAGGTATTTGTCTGGCCTCGTGCTACCGACAACCAGTTTGTCCTTCAGGGATTGGCCCTTGTCTCTCGGTGGACAGGTCAGTGGGAGACAAGGGGAATACCGACAGTAATTGCGTGGACTTGTTTGTCTGTAGCCTGAGTTGTAACTGCGTTAGAGCAGGTTGACCATTTAGTTAGCATAGCTGCGTCTATGCATGTTGTCAGTTTCAGCAGCCATATTAAAAGAACCAAACGCAAAGTCAGGTCCCTTCTTTCTTACCGTTTTACTCTCTCTCTCCTTCAGGCCTCACGAGGGGTACAAGGGTACCAGGTACTCACCCGGCAACAGCTTATTGCTTAATACTAGCATGACTATCTACACTGGTCGCAAAACCCATAAGCCCTATTTCTCCAGTCACAGCCACATTTTATGCTGGCCCCAAGCAATTATTGATTCCGGCTTGTTTGCACAAGGTGCTATTTAAGTCATATAGTACTGTAACAATGTTTTTTATGCAATATTTCGAAATCCACATGCCAGGGCTTCAGATAAGTTTTGTATATATTTCCATATTTCAAATTCAATGTGTAGTAACGGTTTACTTCTACAAATGTATTACTGATCTTCCGTATTAAATAGGGAACAAATGATTAAAAATATAACAAATTTAAAAATTCACTTATTTGAGCTGCAAAAAGCAAACACTGTTTGCTTTTTGCAGCTCAACTAAGTAAATTTTCAACTTGATTACATTTGCACTGCTCGATTTGATAATCAATGCATATTTTCACATTGCTGTGAGTATTGTGTGCTGCCACTTTTGATAATCACTGACATGCTAAATATTACTTGGCTGTTTTAAATAATAGATGCAATGTTCCGCCATGAATCCTGATGGGAACATGTTCCAAAGTCTGTCATCTTTGATTGCTCGTTTCAGACCTACAACCTGCTCTCGGGTAAATGGTTTACACATGCGTCGCCGACATTGTTCAACGCGGGCACTTGTAGACCACAGATGTCCAGGTATGGTGGTGAATCGCTTATAATCATCTTAGTACTTATATTACTTGTATTACTAAGCCCAGAAATGGAGTTTTATTTTCATTATATTTGTTGCTGAACTTGATTGAGAAATTTTGTTTCGACAATAATTTCTAATTTGTCAAGCTCTTACAGAAAGGCCAATAGTGATGATGATTTTCTTCCAAAATCTAATTCTTCGGCGTGCTCGACATGTCCGCCACAAGTGTATGCAAACAAAGATGTAATCTGGCTATTCATTATACTCCCAGCATGCAAAGTTATCGAGGGGGTATATATAGTTTTTGCCTTTCCGTAGCATAAGCTTAACATTTTGTTATAATTTGTGTGTTTCCCTTCATGGAATGCTTTCATATTATCAGGGCTCCAGATAAGCTGCGTATTTGCTTAAATACCCAATTAAAATTGCCAAAAACCAAATTGAAATCAGAAGTAGCAAGTATCAAAAAGCAATAAAGATTTTGTGATAACTTTATCATGCTGCAGAAAACAATAAACAAACCACAAATATAGCATATTTTCCATGAAAACACATCGTATGCCGAAACAAATATCTCCATTATATTGCAGAGGTCCAGATAAGGTGCGTATTTGCGTAAATACCCAATTAAAATTGCCAAAAACCCAATTGAAATCAGAAGTAGTGAGTAACAAAAAGCAATGACAAATTTGTGGTATCTTTATCATGCTACAGAAAACAATAAACAGACCACAAATATAGCATATTTTCTTATTTTTCCATGAAAATACATCTTGGTATTTCATTAGAATTGTCTCCAAGGAGACAATTCTAATGAAATGCCAAGACATGTTTTCATTTAGAAGCAAACTATTCAATAAGGGCTTTTCCAGAATTAATGGTATGGGGGGGGGGGGGGGGGGGTTGGAAGGCATTTTTTTTTTTTACCCACCACCCATACAAAAAAAATATTTTTCATACCTCACCACCCATGCTTTTTAATTATTGCTTCATCCCCACCACCCATGCTTTTGAAGAATTATCGCTTCACCCCACCACCCACACAATTGAATTATTTTCGTTTGCCCCAACCCCCATAATTATTAATTTTCCCTTTTTCCCTTGCCACACCACCCATATGTATTAATTATTGTATTGCCCCCACCACCCATACAATTGAATTATTTCTTTAACCCCCAACCCCCATAATTATTTATTATCAAAATTATTTTAAATACATGTATATTGCCAATATATCGGTAAATGGAAAGTGCGATGTAATTAGAGCATCGGTCCCGTTATTATTCGTTGATTATATGCTTCGACCAACTCAAAATAATACACAATAGCGACCACAGGTGGAAGACTCGGACGTATGACACCAAAAAAATGTGTATGAACAAAAATCCCATTACCCCACCCACTTGGTCTCGTACAGTACCATCTTCTATATAGACCAAATGTACGAGACCAAGTGGGTGGGGTAATGGGATTTTTTTAATAGGCATTTTGTTGGTGTCATAGGTCCGAGTCTTCCACCTGTGATAGCAACACGATCAGCGGATAGTCGACAGGTTACAGCAGGCCCGTATGTAACGGGGGGCGGGGGTGGGGTTTATATGTATTTCTCAACAACAAAACATGAGAATCGTCTCGCGTTTTCGCGATCTCGCCTTCCGCTTGTGAAAATTAGTTTGGCTCCAACCCGATTTTTCTGTCTGTAACTTAGGGCGACTATCTCGGCTGTACAGACATAAAATTCGGGTTTATTTTGCTCATACATGTGTCGAAAGCATGCGTGTTGAAATTGCGCATGCATGTGTGTAGACCGTACTTACAACAGTCATGCGAGATCGCGAATCAAAAATGTGCGATAGCGCGGCGAGGTTGCGAAATGGCGAGGTTGTGAAATAGTGAGATTGATAGAATCTCGCGTTTTCGTCTCAAAATCTCGCGATCAGGCTTCGCGTTTTCGCGATCTCAACAACCTGCGAGAAATCACGAAAAAGCGAGGTTGTCACCTTTCCTTAACAGGACACGTTGTATTACGAGATGATTCTCGTGTGCTGCCAAAACATGTTTTTATTAAGAAATAGAGCAAATGTGGACAAACTTCAGTATTTCTTGACAACTAAAACATAATTTGACAAAACATGATAATCGTCTTAGGAGACGATTCTAATGTACTGTCTGTCAATACATGTTTATTGAAGAAAAAAACCATATATGATGCGTGTTATTGGTTACTGCATCGCATCGTCGAGACGCGAGACCAAATCGCGAGACGGCGAAAACGTGATATTCTATTGTATTCAATATCGCGTGGATACATAAATAATACTCACGTTACCTGCGACATATCATTTTCGGTCTGGGTGCACACCTAATGGTGTTTATACAATCATCTGTCGGTAATCCAGTTTCACGTGCAAAGTGTGACTGTAGAATTCGGCAAGGAACAAACGTATCTAAACCACGCTATGTAGTCGCTCACGTCATCGCTCACGTCAATAAATTGATATTTACGCATTAGCTCGACATAGTGCATTTTCACGTGTTTGATCTCTTGATAAAGTGCATTTTCACGTGTTTGATCTCTTGATAAAGCAAGTTTGGCAGCACATGAGAATCGTCTCCAAATACGATTTTCCTATTTTGTCCAAATATGGTTTTGTAAAAGAAATTACCAATGTATTCATGTTTTCTTTTCACATTTGTTGATTTCTTAATAAAATAGTTTTGGAAAACACATGAAAATCGTCTCTTTAGACGATTCTAATGTTTTGTTAAAAAAAACATATTGATGCGTTTTGTCACATTTGATTGATTTCTCAATAATAACACATGTTTTGACAGCACATGAGAATAGTCTCCTAAGACAACATCATTTATATTTTGTACGAATAATAGCATTATTGTCGAGCCCGCTTGCGGAAAGCGATACAGAGTGATCACAATGACGTCCGGGTGTCCGTGCGTATTTTTAATTGTTGACAGTATTATCACCGAAAACTGGCATGTGACATGGAATGAACTGTCGAACCTAGCCCATAGTCATTGGGGGAAACTGTTAGACCGGGCAAATGTTCGACACATTCAGAAATATAATTTGTGTTTCTCGAGTCGGGTGGAGAGGAAATACAATCGATTACACACTGAAAATCTAGTTGGAACGTAAATGTCAATTGTCACGTACACCATTTCAGTTTACCGCCGTTACATCAGCGTTATTCTAAGTATGTATGGTCGCTCGTTAGGGGCATTTTTTCCTCCTTTTATAAGGGATGGGTTGTGGCCTAGGGGTAGAACATCTGACTTCTAATCTGGAGGTTGTGGGTTCAAACATGCCTTATGCATCAAAAATATACTTTCATAGTACATTTGTATTTCCATCTCACTGGTCTGTCGGATGAGAATATCTGTGTTCACGTCTCTATATGACATTAGCTGTTGCTGGGACGTTAAACCCATTCACTTTCACTTTTTTCCTTCGTTTATAAGCCCCGTGCAGGCACTGGGGCGGGATCAACTGATCCTGAGAATAGTGCTGCAGTGGCCATTGCTTGTCGTAAAAGGCGACTAAACTGGCTTAACGATTGGGTTCATACTTTCCGGAACCCACTATACCGGATTTGGCCCTCGTGTACATTTTTGGCTTTCTTGTATGTGAGAGTTGAGTCAGGCTATGCCCCATATATAAAAGTAAGATTAGCGCTAATCATATTACTTTTAGGGGATGGGATAAATGATGCTGGTGTGGCGAGGGCCTGGCACCAGATCAGGTTGTTCTAATTTCAGGACTGAATATATATTTTGATTGTAAATATTGAGTTCTGAAGTTGGGATTTACCCCCCTCGGACAGGTGGATACGGGACACGACCCCGTTGACCCGTCTGCGTGTAGACTCCCTGAGGCTTGTACCTCTATGTCAGAAAAGCGGACGTTAAACCCTATTCACTCACACCTTCGTTTATACGCGTAGAAACGATAATTAAGAACCTTAAAGTTATTTTCCACCCCGTGAAGGAACGTGAATTTATTTCTCTAAATTATTAGTTTCTTGGCATGTCGACACGATGAGACTAAAACTTTAATTTACATAAAATAAATCAATAACCATCGATTGCAAAACGTGATTATAATACCATATTATATACATTTTTTACACAGTGACTTCAAGTGTTTTTCGTCTTGGAGCCATAGACAAGAAGAAACGGAATTTGTTTCTACACTGCGTCTGTGAAGAAACGAAAAACACACCTTGGCGAAAAAAACATGACATTTACTACATTTACTACAATTACATTACGTTTCGAAGCCTTGAAGGATTGCTAATTATCGTTCTTTCGTGACATAGAAATTAATTTTAAGGTTGTGAACTGGAGAAAATGAATAAATATGGGGTAGGAATAAATTAAAAAAAATATTTTTTTTGTCGTTATTTTATTTATATCGTCCCCGGGTCCGAGGGGTAAAATTTACGTTCGTTCGCGGCGAGTAATCAAAATGAAATGTCTGTACGGTCATTTTGTCTATGTACAAAGTAGTAACACAGTGATTCTTGCTGAGTCATTGTGTCGATGTACAAAGTACAGGCCCGTAGCCAGACCTGTTTGAAGGGGGGGGGGGGGGGTGGGGTCGTTTCGAAGGCCCAAGGGGCCTGATGTATCTAGGGGGGTATAAAAAGTGGACCTCGAGGCTGGGCGGGGGCACGTCCACTTTTTGTACATGGCTGCTTTGACGATAGTGCACTTGCGCAAACAGAAAGATTCGCTACCCTGCAGTTTCTCGTCTAGATGTTTCGCACCTTTCCCTAAGGAGGTTTCAGTACCCACGAAAGTGTATGAGGTGCGAAATGTACAGATAGCGAACACGCAGGTAGCGAAAGCGAAACCACCGTAATTCCGAAAAAAAGATACCGTCAAGTTGGCCCATGTCAACTCGGACCCGGGACGATTTAAATCGAATACGACAAAAACGTTTCTTTTTTTTTTTGCAAAATGCTCCACCTATATGGCTGCATGCCCAAGGTCAGGCCAAATAGTTGGACCAGGCAGCAGCCGGTGGTATCAGTGAGCATCTGTTCGGTGGTATCAGTGAGCATCTGTTCGCTTGCAATAGTTTTAGAGACATTTGGGATGTAATTGGATAAATTATCACTAACCATGTGTGTGTTCCCACCTCAGCTGTTTCCTACTGACAATGGACTCTGACAGTATAGAGGGGATCTACGACACGTTGAAGCAGTGCGCCCTTATCTCGAAGGCTGCCGGTGGTATAGGCCTCAACGTCCACTGTATACGCAGCACGGGCAGTTATATAGCTGGGGTACGTTTGTATAGGGGGATCATGGCCTCATCTCGAAGGCTGTCGGTGGTATAGGCATCAATGTCCACTGTATAGGATCATGCATTTTACTTCCACCGGGGAAACTTTAATGCAAGTGCAGATTAGTTCACCTGGGTCAGTTGTCTATACATGGCAAACTTTAAGCCCCATTATACATAGTCAATTAGAAGTTGCTATAAGCATATTTATGCCCCCGCCACCGAATGGTGATGGGGGCATATAGTGCGTATGTACGTCCGTCCCGAAACCTTAACGCTCGGGTATGGCTTATAATTTCTGTTACCGTGCTCGGATCTGCATCACATTTAACACACACATTGCTCCAATGGTCCTCTACCGCCCTGTGACAAATCCACATTCGTCCCGCCCCCGCTAAGCCCAGGGTCAAGGTCACAGATTTGGTGCGTTCAAAACCGTAACGTTTGGGTAAATGGCTTATAATTTCCTTGCTTTGATCTGCGGAAAACAAACTATTTTATTGACAGTTAGAACCAAATTATTACTTGCTGATGTAGCCATGAGTAGTAAATATGATTCATTTTAGCAATTAAATGTACATGGATACATGTTAAATGCTGTTTCTAAGACAAATCATATTTAAACACTTTCGGTTTGTTTACAAATACACATATGCATGTCTGTGTGTAATTAATAGATAACCCGGATGTGGCACGCGTGACATGCGCATGTAGCGATATGTACATATTCAGTTCACCAATGAAATAAATAATAACAAGAACACAATATTTTATGAATTATTTTAATAAATTATACACGGAAACAACACAAAACAACAAGACATACTGATTTGTAACACTATTATTTCTGACCAGACTTGATTGTACAAACTAATAATGTTTAGAACATAAAACTCGCCCTTTCAATGTTTCGTCCCTATACTGTATAATCTGAATCCACACCAATTTCGATTGTTGCACTGTATGTAATTACAGTTTTAAATTAAAGACAAAACGTCACATTCATGTACACAGTAAATACAGTTAGAATAATATCACAATCGAGGTTGGGTACCGGGTCCTTCACTAGAATCAGCACTTTGATGTGTAGTAGACATGATTGTGAATTGTGACTGATGCTGTCACATTCGGGAGATATATACACACGATCGAGTGTGAAATATTTCACTCATTTCTAATCGCGCAACTTGTGTTCACTTTAATTAACGTTCGAGTAAAAGCATTTAATGCCAGTCCAATTAAAATAGTTGCCATTTATTGCTCACCACTTAATGATCACCGACGGTCATTTCGGGAGTCCTGTTTAATCAGTGTCAACGCAAACACCTTTAACTACGGTCTGAATACCCGACTTTGATCAGGTAAACTGCAGGTGACAAACTTCTACTTACCTTTCGACTTAACGAGTGTGAAATACAGTAGATTTACGTTTTCGGGACCTAAATATACCTTCGAATAAACGGAAAATTTGAGTTATCGAAATTTAACTTAACCAAACTTAGTTATATCGAAAATAATATTTTTTTTTATTATTTTTTTTATGCTTATATTTAACGGCGGCACTGGCTCTAGGACCTTGCATGCCGTCTCCCAAGAATGGGAGAATGAACGGAGGTAGAGACTTTTTGAGAGAAGCCGGTAATTCGTATTTACAGAGCAACTACGAATTATCGGTACCCATTTACAGCTGGGTGAACTGGAGCAGTGTGGATAAAGTGTCTTGCTCAAGGACACAACGCACGCTGCTAGTCAGGCTCGAACCCACGACCCTTGGATCAGTAGTCCGACACACTAACCATTACGCCACGGCGCTCCACACTGGAAAATAATAGGATTTTAAACGGGACCGTGCTAGTAATTCGACGTAACCGGTGATTTCGACGTAAGTGACTTTGAGTAAACGAGCGTAGCCTGTATGCAGAATTATTATTATACTGAATTTATTACATTATCACAGCCAAAATGGCTGTGATAATGTAATAAATTCAGTATGTTAATAAATTTATCCGTAAATTGAAAATTTCTCACTCTAAGTATACTTTGCTAAACAAGTATACTTTGCAATGTTGGTGAAATAGGCTACTAATGTCTAAACCACACACGGAGGTCCTAAGAGTGATCAGTTTACGAGAGGTTCCAGTGTTTTATGAATTGCATATTGCAGACTAATGGTACATCCAACGGTCTACTGCCGATGTTAAGAGTATACAACAACACAGCTCGATATGTCGACCAGGGTGGAAATAAGGTATGCTGAAATCTATTTCCCAATCGTTTAAGTATTCTTCTTCTTTCTCACGATAGCATCTAATATGATTGTTTTATGGTTGTAGAATTATTTTTTTTTGTCTGCTGTTTATTTTCTATTTTCCATTTTTATCTTCAAAAACATGCTTTGACAGCACTTTAGAATAATTTACAACATGCTTTGACAGTGCTTTGAAAAATATGCTATATTTGTGGTCTGTTTATTGTTTTCTGGAGCTCTGGTCTTGCACACGTTCTTGGATAGACGTTCTCGTAGGTGTCGACAATTGACGCCCACATGTTGAAACATCTCGTGATACATTAATAGTGAGATCTTCACCAAACTTCATCAATAGCTTCCTCACATTGAGGGCTTACCACCCTTTGTCGTTTATGTGACTTTGACAATCTTGGGTAGACACTCGTCAGCGATCACCTTGTTCCAATTAGGATTTATTTTTTCTCAATATGGGGGGAGATAATATTTGCATTTGGAACATAACCAGAGCTCCAGATAAGGTGCGTATTTTACACATTTATTTGAGCTGAATATGCGTTGATTATCAACAGTGGGAGTACAAAATACTTGTAGCAATGTGAAAATACGCATTGATTTTCAAATCGAGTAGTGAAAATACTGCAATGTTGGAAATTTACTTTAATAGTTGAGCTGAACTCATTAAACGTTCAACTGTATTACAGTATAAATGAATGAAGAAGTAATTATACACTCAAATAAATGAATGTTTAAATTTGTTTTATGTTTTTATCATTTGTTCCCTATTTAATAATGAAGGAAATCAATAATCCATTTGTAAAAAATCAAATACATATTGAATTTGAAATCGGGGTACAATACTCCTTAGAAACAAAGCTTATCTGGAGCTCTGATCAATAAATAACCCGTTTACTGTTGCGTCGTTCCAGAGACCGGGAGCGTTTGCGATTTACCTCGAACCCTGGCACGGCGACGTCTTCGCCTTCCTCGACTGTAAGAAGAACACCGGGAAGGAGGAGTCGCGGGCGCGAGACCTGTTCTACGCCCTCTGGATCCCCGACCTGTTTATGAAGCGAGTCGAGGCCAACGGCGACTGGACCCTCATGGACCCGTGTGCATGTACCGGGCTCGCTGACTGCTGGGGCGAGGAGTTTGAAACACTTTACGAGAAGTAAGTGATGCAGTGGAATCTGTCTAAACCAGACGCCCTGTTTTAGTGAACAGAAGTAAATCGACAATTCTTTAGCACGACTGGGCCCGGTTGTTCAAAACACCAGTTAGCTTAACTGAATGGTTAAAATCTCTGTTAAAACAGAGATTTTAACCATTCAGTTAAGGATTTAACAGTCCGTTAAGCTAACGGATGTTTTGAACAACCGGGCCCAGGTAGACACAATGTTTTATTATCGACGACTGTTGTAACACGACTGTCTGTTCCATGGTTTGCTGCCGACGAACATTTGGCTATTAAACACATTGAATCTAAAAAATATTTTAATGTAAGTACTTTTTCATCAATAACAAAAAAGTCGCCCTCCCCAAAAAAATGTATTTGATGAATATTGATTTTATTGCGGAAAAAATATTTTCCTATGGGAATTTAACATGGGGAGTCGATTTCCAAAAAAATTATTTTTTTGATCCTGAAGGATGAAAAAACGAAAAAAAATGGAAATTGACTCCGAAACCTGGCGAGATAGCTTGAAAATGATGTAAGAAAACGAGTTACCGGTAGATTTTGAAAATCGGTCGACAAATAAAAAACATGTTTATCTATTTTTAGCTTTCATGTTAAATTCCCATAGGAAAATCGTTTTTTGCATTAAAATCAATATTTGATGGAATTTCATCAAATAATTGATGAAAAAGTACATTTAACTATTTTTTAGATTTAATGTTTTTAATAGCCAAAAGTTCGTCGGCAACAAAACGTGGAACAGACAGTAATCATAGACACAATTTATTATTATTGACTTGTATTACATGTTACCAAGTGATTTACCGTGATTCTGGAGGGATGAGTGGTCACAACATATTTTGTTCAGAAATAAGGAAACTAGATAGAGAATAGTAGGTTAGTGCCGTGAATGGGAAAAAATATCTGGCAAGGCTCAGGAAATGGGATGGGCGAGGCTCTGCCGAGCACATCCCGTTTCCGTGCCGCGCCAGATATTTTTCCCATTCACGGCACTAACCTACTATACTATTTATCCCGTCAACATTACAAATAGCTTTAAAATGCAAAAAATAACCCCAGCCGCAAATTGTATTGACAGGATATCATCAATGTTTCACGGCACCGTGTTTCATGGCACATACGCACTGTGTTGACGGGATAAACTATATTTATTCTAACACTAATTGTAGATACGAGAAGGAGGGCAAAGGGACGAAGACGATCAAGGCGCAGCAGCTGTGGTACGCGATCATCGAGTCACAGACGGAGACCGGTACCCCGTACATGCTGTACAAGGACAGCTGTAACCGCAAATCCAACCAGCAGAACCTGGGAACCATAAAGTGTAGTAACCTGTGTACGGAGATCGTCGAGTACAGCAGTCCCGATGAGGTGGGTGTTTGTCTCGATGTGTGGGTGGTTGGTCAGCACACGAAGGGTAATTTAACGATCGGGGTTCATCCTTACCGGATTATGCCGACTTGCCTGGTTTGGCCCTCATGTTCATTTTTGGCCTTCTGATACTTGAGAGCTAAATCCTGTTGTGCCCCATTAAAAAGTAATAAGATTAGTGCTGATCAGATAACATTTGGGGTTGGAGCAAAGTGACTGGTGTGATATGGACCTGGCTCGAGGTCAGGATATTCTAATTTCAGGGCTGAATATGTATATTTCTGTACATATTTGGTTCTGATTTTGGGAATTTCCCTCATTATGGATAGGTTAAATACAGGATAGTCCAACCCGTTGGCCCGGCCTTAAATGACCTCGGCTGTTGATAGGCCGTTAAACACCAATACTGAATCGATTGTTTCGATGTTTTAATCCATTACATTCGGAATACACCTTTATTTCATTATGGTGAGGGGATGGGATTGGACCTCAATACCGGAGGTTGTGAGTTCAATTCTCGCCCTAGGCATGAACAATATTTTCATCTCACTGGTCTGTCGGATGATACTTTAAACTGTGGTCCTGTCTATATGACCTTGGCTGTTGTTGGGATGTTAAAACCATTCAATCACCGTCACATAGTGTTGGCCGCTGATCGGGAGATAATGTGGTAGAGACCATGCCAGTTACCTTTATAGTGAAATGAATAATCATTATTTGTAATTTTCCACAGGTGGCCGTGTGCAATCTGGCGTCGGTAGCGTTGAACATGTACGTGCGACCGAACAAGACGTACGACTTCACCAAGCTGGCCGAGGTGACCAAGGTTGTCGTGCGGAATCTCAACAAGATCATAGACCTCAACTACTACCCCGTCCCAGAGGTGAGGCGTTCACATTGCAACCTGTGTGGGACAGAGCTCCAGATAAGGAATTAGTAAATGATAATTATTAATTATAGTTTATACACTATGGGACAACGTTACATGATACACTGGAGTTCCTGGTGGGTTAATTTAGCAGACAGCAGGGGAGAGCATGCATATATTTATAGATATGTAAAAATTGTCAATTGAATCTATTGGCTAGTTAATAGGTCAATGACTTTGGGAAGGGCACGCCAATGTTACCTTCTCCCAGCATCAGTGTTGCGAAATACATTACGGTGTATAGTCGTCACCGTGGATGTGAAGCTTAATTCATATATAAATCTCGGATTTATTATTTCGGATTACATTCTATTCCGTTTCATGGATGTTATATAATTGGCGAACGTCGATAAATACTCGTGTTTCAATTGATATTGTTTCTCGGATTTACAACGGACGATGTCTGGATCAAGCGTGAATCGGGGAAGATCATTCTGATCGTTTTCTACGCAATTTAAGATATTCTAGATTGTCTAGGAACTCGTGAATTTAAGTTCAACTAATAATAACATGGATCTGCGGCCGGCATCAAGCCGACGTAAGCGCAAGTCTACGGAAGTGGAATCTGAATCAAATACGGATGCACGTAATTCGTCGTATAATATGTCTCAGCCTCAGAATTGGAGTGTCCAGAAGTTAAGAGAGGTCTTGCATCAAATGGGAGTGAACCCTGGATTGCGCGCCAAGAAGGCTCGTTAATTCGCCTCTATCAGTTGGCAAAAGTCGGGGAGGTTTCGTCTGCAAATCAGGTCACCTCTAGCGGTGCGGTTATCATAACAAATGACGTATCTGCGCAGCAGCCTGCGCAGACGGGGTCTACGAATCTAGGTCGCGAGCCGATTCCGTCGGCGCATGCGCAATTTCTGCATCCGGAAGCTGGTGAAACCGAAAGTAGGGAGACTCAAATACCGAAATCGCTGTCTCTACGAGCGAGCGTGTCATTGCTTCAGCGCACAGTCTCTACACTTACCAGCAACCTGGATAACCTGGTACAACGTAATGTGCCGAGTACGTTCGTTCCTGTTCAAAACAGAAATCCAATAGAAAATATTCCCGACGAATTTCCAAGCGTCTCTGCCTCTGACCGATTTGTGGGTCCCTCGAATTCAGCGGCTGGATTTATTTACTTTAAATTGCACAACAACAACAACAACACGAGTGTCAACAACAGAATTGAAAATGCGCGTTTCTGCATATGGTTTTTCGGCCGAAGCGCTACCGCTCGTGGAGACTGTTCACCCGACTATGAAACGGCACATTCAGGAAGGTAGGGATATTAATTTGGCGTCTCTGTTGATCCCGTACTTCAATCATAGTCAACAAGTCCAAACCACCAGCAGCGGTCAGAAAGTGGATCATCGTTTGAACACAGAGCTGACTTTACCACAATTTATACAGGCATTTTCTATTTATAAAAACATCATGTGTCAGGCACACCCCGTAGAAGGCCGGAGCTAGAATTTGTACGAACGGGATATTATCGACATGGCAACTCGTTATTCTGGGAAGGGGTTTTACGAGTATCACAAGATGTTCTCTGCCCAAGCAGCGGCCCATCTCAGATTCAATGGAATTAAGATTGATTGGTCTGTAAGAAATAACACTGTATTGTTCCATATTTTCTAATTACAAAGCCAATGCTTGTGCAGGGTGTGGAAGCACGCTGCATATGTCTGACTTTTGTCCATCGCTAGTGATGCGCACAAATGATTCTGTAACTAATCAGGTGTCGCTACAACAGCGAATCCGAATGTTGGCAGTATGGCATATCGCGGGAACACGAACAGGGACATCTTTGGTCGAATGCGGGTGTTACATAATGGGAATGAAATTTGTAACAATTTCAACGCCCAACGTGGATGTCGGGTTTCTCATTGCAAGTTCATTCATGTGTGCTTACTATGCAAAGGCAAGGATCACTCGAAATGTAATTGTGAAAACTCAAAAAAACTGGAAAGGCCAGGGACAGAGAATTCCAACATTGAAATAATGTCTCGAGTAAGCCCTATTCATGTTCATGAATTGGCTGATGAGTTGAAACGGCATCCGGACAATAACTTTAGTAATTACCTACTTCATGGCTTTTTGCACGGTTTCGAAACAGGAATTTCTCAGCTACCTAAGTTACCTTTTGAGTGTAGAAACTTGTTGTCGGCAATCAAGCAGCCTGACATAACTTCACAGTTGGTTCAGTCTGAACTTGTAAAAAGGATATGTTGATCGGCCCGTTTCATTCCATACCATTTTCACAATATCGCATCAGTCCAATCGGTATAGCTGAGGGAAAGTACTCTGGGAAAAATTGATTGTGGATTTCTCGGCACCCCATGATAATATTTTACATCCAAGTCTTAACGACCTTATAGATAAAGAGGAATACTCTTTGACATATGTTACAATTGACTATGCCATATATATTACAAGAAAGCAAGGTATTGGGAGTAGATTTTGTAAAGTGGACATTAGGGATGCTTTTAAACAGATTCCTGTCCTGAAGGAGTTGTGGCCATTTCAGGGCATTAAATGGGATGTATTATTTCTATACCAGATTAGTTTTTGGCAGTCGATCTAGCCCCAAAATCTTTGACTGCCTGTCACAGCTATTTGCTGGATTCTGAAAAACAATTATGGGGTGAAACATTGTCTACATTTGCTGGATGACTTCCTCACGATAAATGGCCCAACAGAAGATGCTGATGGTACTATGGCTATTTTGCGGTTTGTTTTTGCAAGATTAGGCATACCATTATCACCTACAAAAAACTATGGACCTGTTACAGTAATTGAGTATTTAGGTATCATATTAGACAGCGTGAAAATGGAGGCCAGATTGCCGTTAGAAAAAAATACAGCGCATTGCTGCTCTGCTTCAACGCGTTCTCAACAAAGAAGTCTTGTACTAAAAGGGAGTTGCTAAGTCTTCTGGGACATCTCAATTTTGCATGCCGGGTGATTTATCCGGGTCGTGCATTTGTGTCATACATGATTTCATTGTTGTCTTCGGTCAGTAAATTACATCATTACATTAAAATATCTGCTGAATGCAGATTTGACATAAGTATGTGGTCGAAATTTCTACAAGATTGGAACGGTGTTTCGATGTTTATGAATGATGAACTTACACTGGCCGACGACATGCAGTTTTATACAGACGCCACACCAAGAGCATATGCTGGTTACAAAATACTGTGGGAAGTGGTTTCAAGGGTGTTTTCCCAGATTCGTTCATTTCATCAGACGCGGTCGCGTCTATGGCCCTCTATGAACTATATCCGATAGTCATTGGCTGCTGTGCTGTGGGGGCGACAAAATGGGCCAAGAGAAGAATAGTGGTTAATTGTGATAATGCAGCTACTGTGGACATTAATCAATAAAGGTCGGTCAAAAATTTCTTTCATTCAGAAATTTGTGCGTAGATTGATATGGTGTGCAGCAAAGGGGCAGTTTCTGATTATTGCAAAGCATATAGCGGGTAAAACGAACACTATCGCTGATGCCTTATCCCGTTTTAACATGTTGCAGTTCCGACGGTTTGCACCAGCTCAGACGGGCTACCAGAGCGGTGTGTTCCGGTTTCCGAGCTCCAGCTGAATTAGAAAGGGAAGTAGCAAATTTGTGGTCGGCGTCGGTGGCCCCAACGACGAGATCTGTTTATCAGAGAGGCATGCAGTGTTTCATGCAGTTTCTTACATTGTCAGGTGGGAATACTTGGCAAGCAGACTTGCCTTCTGTAAGCGAGGATTTGCTAATTTATTTTGTGACTTTTTGCCACAAGTCCTTGCAACTTCGGCTGGCTACCATTAAACTATATTTAGCTGGCATTCGTTTTCATTACCTACAGGCGGCATGGATAATCCTATTTCTGGTACGGATAGACTTCAATGTATTCTGCGTGGTATAAAGCGAAGCCAAGGGGATACTGCACATACCAGAATGCCCATCACCTTCAAAGTCCTCAGTCAGATATGTGATTTGTTGCATTCAGGAGTTTTTGCTCCAACGTTGGATTTGACGCTACAATGTATGTGTTCACTGGCGTATTTCGGCTTCCTTCGATGTGGGGAGTTCACAGTTCACAGTTAAATCATTGAGCAATGACTCAGATTCTTGTTTGAAGTGCAAACATGTGTCGTTCGCTCGGATCATTCTATGTTTTGTCTTACCCTACCCACTTCAAAAACTGATCCATTCAGGGTAGGTGTGGATATACCTATTTACAGGAATAATTCAAGGGTGTCCTGTCCAGTATCATTGATGGAGAGATATTTGAGTCTACGTAGATATGGCTTGGATTCATCCCAGCTCGATTCACCACTGTTCGTCGATGAGGAGGGCAGACCCTTTACTAGAACAAAGTTTTTGTGTTATGTGAAACAAGTGCTATGCAGACTCGGTTATGACGAGAAAGTGTATAGTGGTCATTCATTTAGAATTGGTGCTGCTAGCAGTGCAGCAGCAGCTAGGGTGGAAGATCATATGATACAAACTCTTGGCCGATGGTCTTCATCATGCTACACCAGATATATCAGGGTGGAACGCAGCACGATACAAGCCGCTCAAACACAAATGTGCCAATAACTCCAGTATACGGTATGCAGTACTGGGTAATTGTTGGTAAGTGGGGTGTTAGAGGCAGGATAATGTTATACATAATTCATCCTCTTGGGGGCACTCACTGCTATTTTGTAAAAGGAAATATCAATTCGTTTTGGACTATTTTGCCCCCTTTCAGATAAATTATTGCAGATGTAGATTTCGGTGCTGCATCAGTCAAGCATTTGCCAGACTTCTCGAGACGCCATTCTGTCATTCATTCGACTCGCCGGAAGCGACTCACCTATTTCTAGTCAGTAGACTCGGCCCACCTCGCTCTAGACTCGCATTCTATTGCAAGCTGCACATTCTAGTGCACGTGAGTCATGCTCTAGTTGTTAACTCAACTCAGATATTTCTGGTCGTGACGCACGACCCAACCATTCTGGTCTTACCTTGACCTCGCTCTAGTCGCTACACGGCGGCTCACCTCATTCTAGTCGTGTGCTCATGACTAACTCATTCGGGTCGTCCTACGGCGGCTCACCTCTTTCGCGAGTCGTGTGCCCATGACTCAACTCACTCTAGTCGTCCTACGCGGCTCACCTCTTTCTCGAGTCGTGTGCCCATGACTCAACTCACTCTAGTCGTCCTACGGCGGCTCACCTCATCTAGTCACCGACTCACTTAGCTTTCTGCGGGTCGATTTGCACACATCTTGTCTCTGGCTCAGAAAAAATTCATGTCTGGCACATGTTGATCTGATGAACTTCAGCTACAGATAGCAGGTAGCCCCCAAAGAGGAGCCATAGTTATTCATGTTTTATGTATATGAATGTGATATGTGCGTATTGTACCGGTACTATGGTAGTTAGTGCATGTTACACATGTATCATATGCATGTTGGGTGTGGGGCCGGGTTGAGTTTCAGATATAGGAGTTGGTCCAGTTACAGCGTACAGAGATCATCCTGCAATGATAGGTAATATACAATTGCAGCATATATTATGAGTGTATAAATTGAGTATTGTCACGCCATCATTTCTGAAGCAATTGGTATTTCAAAATGTTAATTGTGTAAAATATAATCACACTACTGTTTACACATCAGCAGACCGCACTTATTGAATTGTTTTTTTCTAAATGAAAACACATCTTTGTGTTTCATTAGAATTGTCTCCTTGGAGACAATTCTAATGAAATACCAAGATGTGTTTTCATGGAAAAAATAAGAAAATATGCTATATTTGTGGTCTGTTTCTTGTTTTCTGTAGCATGATAAAAGATACCACAACTTTTTCATTACTTTTTGATACTCCCTACTTCTGATTTCAATTGGGTTTTTGGCAATTTTAATTTGGTATTTACGCAAATACGCAGCTTATCTGGAGCACTGGTGGGATATATGTTTTCAATGCTTCCAATCGGTCTGCTATATTTTGTCTGATCCATGGGATAGAACACCTGACTTCCAATCCGGAGGTTGTGGGTTCAAACCTCGCATTGGACATTGAAAACACTTTAATAGTATTTCCATCCCACTGGTCTCGGATGAGACTTTAAACTGTGGTCTCGTCTCTATATGACCTTAACTTTCACTTTTTGTCTGATCCGTTTGCACGTTAGGGGAAATGGAGAAAGCAGTCGCACTTCCGGTGTAGGCGGCAACAACATGGGCGGCCACTGTTTTGTACATCTCTTGATCTGTTTAGTCTCATCATTACCAAGAAATCCACATCTGTGACCAGCATAGCCCCAGATCAAGCTGGTTGCCATTCACTCATTTCTTTTCAGGCAAAGAAGTCCACATGTGCGATCAGCATAACCCCAGATCAGACTGTGTATCCACAGTCTGATCTGGGGCTACGCTGGTTGTCTATCACTCATTTCCTTACTTTTCGGGTAAAGAAATCCATGTCTGCAATCAGCATAACCCCAGATCAGACTGTGTATCCTGGGGCTATTAAAGCTAGTTGCCTATCAGTCATTTCCTTACTTTTCAGGTAAAGAAATCCACGTCTGCAACCAGCATAACCCTTGATCAGACTATGTATCCTGGGGCTATTAAGCTAGTTGCCTATCAGTCATTATCTTACTTTTCAGGCGAAGAAATCCAACTTCCGACACCGGCCCATAGGAATCGGCGTTCAGGGATTGGCCGACGCCTTTATAATGATGAGGTTTCCGTTCGAGAGTGACGAGGCTCAGCAGTTGAACAAAGACATTTTTGAGACGTTATATTTTGCCGCCCTTGACGCGAGTTGCGAGCTGGCAGAGACGTATGGAGCCTATGAAACGTATGCCGGGTGTCCAGTCAGTAAAGGGGTACGTTACCTGTCCTAACCCTTTGAACCCGAAAGCCCGCTATATCGGTTTATGCAAACAGTGCAGATCCAGATGAGCCGGCTCGTTACACTCGTAGCGAGCCGTCTCATCAGGATCTACACTGTTTGCAAGTAGTTTTCATATTCTTTAGAACATAAACACCTCCTTTTCATAAATGGACCAGTCCGAAAATCATTTTGTGACGATTGGATTTGTCGGAAAAATTACATCACAGTCCATTCCAGATAATTAGGGTTGAAAGGGTTAATGAACTCTAGCCGTACAGTTAGGGTTGGACGGCACCCGATTTAAATTTGGATGGGTGGTGGGGTGTTCCAACAAATGAATTGTGTGCATGGTGGGGTTTTCCAAAAAATGAATTTTGTGCATGGTGGGTTTTTCTAAAATTGAATTGTGTGCATCGTGGGTCTATCTTCCTAGGGTGAAATAAATCAAGGTGGCTATTTAGCAGGTGAAATAAATAAGATAAATATGGGGTCAGAATAAATTTAAAAAAAAAATTTTTTTCGTCGTATTTGGTATTTGATTTAAAATGTCCCGGGTCCGAGTTGACATGGGCCGACTTGACGGTATATTTTTTTCGGAATTACGGTGGTTTCACTACCTGCGTGTTCGCTATCTGTACATTTCGCACCTCCTACACTTTCGTGGGTATCGAAACCTCCTTAGGGAAAGGTGCGAAACCTATAGGCGCGAAACTGCAGGGTAGCGAATCCTCCGTCAGCCTCTTTCTGTTTGCGCAATCGCACTATCGTCAAAGCACCCATGTACAAAAAGTGGACGTGCCGAGAGGTGGTGAATTGGGGCGAATCATTGTGTTACTACTTTGTACATCGACAAAATGACGTTTTGCAATTCTTGGTTATTGATTTATTTTATATAAATTAACGTTTTTGTCTTATCACGTCGACATGCCAAGAAACGAATATTTAGAGGAATAAATTCACGTTCCTTCACGGGGTGGAAAAGAACTTTAAGGTTCTTAATTATCGTTTCTACGCGTATAAACGAAGAAAAGTGAAGTGAATGGGTTTAACGTCCCAGCAACAGCTAATGTCATATAGAGACGGGAACACAAGTCTCATCCGACAGACCAGTGGAATGAATATACTACGAAAGTATATTTTTGATGCATAAGGCGATGTTTGAACCCACAACCTCCAGATTGGAAGTCAGATGTTCTACCCCTAGGCCACAACCCATCCTTATAAATGAAGGAAAGAAATGCCCCTAACGAGCGACCATACATACTTAGAATAACAGCTGATCACAGGTTGAAGTAACGGACCGAGGTCTATAAATACATTAAATATGCATAAAAGCATCAATAAATGAAGAAAAAAAATAAGCTTAAAAACTTTTTTTCTCCCTCCATATACTCCATATTATATGGAAAAAAAATGGTTAGCTTATTTTTTTTCTTCATTTATTGATGCTTTTAGGCATATGTATAAATGCATTTATAGACCTCGGTCCGTTACTTCAACCTGTGCAGCTGATGTCGTGGTAAACTGAAATGGTGTACGTGACAATTGACATTTACGTTCCAACACGTTTTTCACGGTGTAATCGATCGTATTTCCTCTCCACCCGACTCTAGAAACACAAATTAAATCGTTTATTTCTGACTGTCCGACAGTTTCCCCCAATGACTGAGCTAGGTTCTACATTTCATTCCATGTCACATCGCCGGTTTTCGGTGATAATACTATCAACAATTAAAAATACTAACGGACACCCGGACGTCATTATGATCACTCTGTATCGCTTTCCGCAAGCGGGCTCGACAATAATGCTATTATTCGTACAAAATATAAATGGTGTTGTCTTAGGAGACTATTCTCATGTGCTGTCAAAACATGTGTTATTATTGAGAAATCAATCAAATGTGACAAAACACATCAATATGTTTTTTTTTACAAAACATTAGAATCGTCTAAGGAGACGATTTTCATGTGTTTCCAAAACTATTTTATTAAGAAATCAACAAATGTGAAAAGAAAACATGAATACATTGGTATTTTTTTTTACAACCATATTTGGACAAAATAGGAAAATCGTAGATGATTCTCATGTGCTGCCAAACTTGCTTTATCAAGAGATCAAACACGTGAAAATGCACTATGTCGAGCTAATGCGTAAATATCAATTTATTGACGTGAGCGATGACGTGAGCGACTACATAGCGTGGTTTAGATATGTTTGTTCCTTGCCGAATTCTACAGTCACACTTTGCATGTGAAACTGGATTACCGACAGATGATTGCAAACACCATCAGGTGTGCACCCAGACCGAAAATGATATGTCGCAGGGGACGGGAGTATTATTTATGTATTCATGCGATATTGAATACAATAGAATATCACGTTTTTGCCTCGTGATTTGGTCTCGCGTTTTTGCGATCTTGCGTGTATAGGTCGACGATGCGATTTAATATTGACAGTACATTAGAATCGTTTCCTAAGACGATTATCATGTTTTGTCAAATTATGTTTTATTTGTCAAGAAATACTGAAGTTTGTCCAAATTTGCTCTATTTCTTAATAAAAACATGTTTTGGCAGCACACGAGAATCGTCTCCTAATACAACGTGTACGTGTCCTGTTAAGGAAACGTGACAACCTCGCTTTTTCGTGATTTCTCGCATGGGTTGAAATCGCGAAAACGCGAAGCGTGATCGCGAGATTTCGAGACGAAAACGCGAGATTCTATCAATCTCTATTTCGCAATCTCGCCGCGCTATCGCGCGTTTTTGATTCACGATCTCGCATGACTGTTGGACGTACGGTCTACACACACGCATGCGCAATTTCAACACGCATGCTTTCGACACATGTATGAGCAAAATAAACCCGAATTTTCTGTCTGTAACGCCGAGATAGTCGCCCTAAGTTACAGGCAGAAAAATCGGGTTGGAGCCAAACTTATTTTGAAAAGCGGAAGGCGAGATCGCGAAAACGCGAGACGATTCTCATGCTTTGTTGTTGAGAAATATATATATATATCCCCCCCCCCCCCCCCCCCCCCCCCCCCCCCCCCCCCCCCCCCCCCCCCCCCCCCTCTGCTACATACAGGCCTGCTGTAACCTGTCGACTATCTGCTGATAATGTCGCTATCACAGGTGGAAGACTCGGACCTATGACACCAAAAGAAATGCCTATTAAAAAAAAAATCCCATTACCCCACCCACTTGGTCTATATAGCAGATGGTACTGTACGAGACCAAGTGGGTGGGGTAATGGGATTTTTTTTTAATAGGCATTTTTTTGGTGTCATAGGTCCGAGTCTTCCACCTGTGGTCGCTATTGCGTATTATTTTGAGTTGTTCGAAGGGCGAAACGAAGGTCGGTCATATAATCAACGAATAATAACGGGACCGATGCGATTTCTAATTACCTCGCACTTTCCATTT
This sequence comes from Conchocele bisecta, assembly GCA_029237695.1. NCBI lineage: Eukaryota > Metazoa > Mollusca > Bivalvia > Lucinida > Thyasiridae > Conchocele > Conchocele bisecta. Next base: position 88,127,555 of record CM055274.1, read on the forward strand.
ACCGATATATTTTGCAATATATTTAAAATAATAAATCATTATGGGGGTTGGGGGTCAAAGAAATAATTCAATTGTATGGGTGGTGGGGGCAATACAATACTTAATACATATGGGTGGTGTGGCAAGGGAAAATTAATTATGGGGGTTGGGGCAAACGAAAATAATTCAATTGTGTGGGTGGTGGGTTGAAGCGATAATTCAAAAGCATGGGTGGTGGGGTGAAGCAATAATTAAAAAGCATGGGTGGTGGGGTATGAAAATAATTTTTTTGTATGGGTGGTGGGTAAACAACAAAACTGCCTTCCAACCCCCCATACCATTAATTCTGGAAAAGCCCTTTAATAGGGAAACCAGGGACACGGCAGTATTCGTATAACAAAATATCACACATTCGGATCACAAGGGGGTGTAATCTATTTGTCCCATACAGGGTCATTGGATGGATAATTGTCGCGCCCGCTTCGTACAGCGCGATATAGTCGGCACATTCTGACATTGACGTATGTGCGTCTGGGTTAAAAAAAATGTTTGATTAAAGTTTTTGGTACACTTTCAAAGCCTCGGCGTGCACTACATGCGGGCCGTGGCCGTCTCGTTTTTCATGCCCATTTATTGACCATATTTGGGAACTACATGTATAATTTAGTAACCTGCCAGGAATAGGATTTCACTAATTTGTTGAATTTATGTTGTTTTTGATACATCCAATGTATTTGACATGTCTCCAAATGACTGTAAAATTTCATTGAGGGATGGGTCGTGGCTTATGGGCTATACAATACCGGAGGTTGCGAGGCCAATCCTCAACCTAAGCGTGAGAAATTCTTGCGTAGTATTTCCATCCCACTGCAGAGCTCCAGATAAGCTGCATATTTGCGTAAATACCCAATTAACATTGCCAAAAACCCAATTGAAATCAGAAGTAGTGAGTATCAAAAAGCAATGAAAAATTTGTGGTATCTATCATTCTACAGAAAACAATAAACATACCATAAATATAGCATATTTTTCCATGAAAACACATCTCAGTGTTTCATTAGAATTGTCTCCAAGGAGACAATTCTAATGAAATACCAAGACCTGTTTTCATTTAGAAGCAAACTATTCAATAAGTGCGGTCTGCGTATAGACTCCCTGAGGCTTGTACCTCTATGTCAGAAAAGCGGACGTTAAACCCTATTCACTCACTCAATAAGTGCGGTCTGCTGATGTGTAAACAGTAGTGTGATTCTATTTTACACAATTAAAATTTTGAAATACCCAATTGCTTCAAAAATGATGGAGTGACAATACTCAATTACTAATTCCTTATCTGGAGCCTTGCCACTGGTCTGTCCGATGAAACGTATCCTGTCTCCAGATGACCTCAGCTGTTGCTGGGACGTTAAACCCATTCATTTGCATTGAATTTGAAACGGGGAGCTCTACACAAATCCATGTACAGTGTGAGTAAAAATTAAGCTCCCGCATCCTACAAATTTTCAAATTATTGCTGTTAAATAGACATAAAAAATATGTACTTCGTCTTTGCTGATTGATGATCAATCGATCATCTGAATCCTTGCAGGAGCTACAACACGATATGTGGGGAGTGAAAGACACAGACAGGCATGATTGGGCTGCACTTAGACAGAGAATAGCAAAGTAAGTAACGTAACAACCCTAACTGTTTGGACACAATTTGCTTTGGGAAACCCGTTTCCCAAAACAAATTGTATCCAAATACATTGTTATTGTGATGAAACCAGTACTGCCATTCTTACCATAAATATTGGCACACTCACTGACAAATAGATGGTGTCCTAATATTTAGCGTTATTACGGTATATCTTTGTTTACTTGATTGTAATTTTGTATATCTGCAGATACTGGATTTATTTTCATCGATGTTTGTAAATCTGATGAAGAAACTTGTTCTGTGCTACATATTTACTTACACAGACATTTCAAGGTCAAATTGCGTTAACTTTTTTGGCTACCAACCATCTCTGTAACCCTAAGTCAGATTGGCTTGAAACTGCTTGTACTTATTTGTCATCATCCATATTTTCATTCTATAGCCCACCCATGCAGTTCAAGGTCAAATGAGTGGTGGTTGGTTCGGTGCATGCGATGGGTAATTGAACTATGGGGATTCATCCTTACTGGAATCCTGAACAGAGACCTGTAGCTTATTTCACCAACATTGCAAAGTATACTTTTCTAGCAAAGTATACTTTGAGGGAGCAATCATTTATTTTTCTTGAAATGCATTATTTCATATCGAACTAACAACTGCATATATTTGATGATTAAAAGTATGCAGAATTATTATACTGAATTTATTACATTATCACAGCCAAAATGGCTGCGATAATGTAATAAATTCAGTATATTAAAAATTAATAAATTTATCCTAAAATTGAAAATTTCTCCCTCAAAGTATACTTTGCTAGAAAAGTATACTTTACAATGTTGGTGAAATAGGCTACTGGTGTGACCCTCAGATACGTCTGGCTTTCTTGTATGTGAGAGTTGAATCTGGTTATACCCCTTATATATAACCAGTCCTACTTGTAGCGGAAGGGGCCAAGTGACTTTGGTGGGGTATGAATCTGGCACCAGGTCAGGTTTTTCTGATCTCATGGCTGAATATATATTTATTTCGCTGTAAATATTCCGTTCTGATTTTGGGATTTTCTCCCCAATGCAGCAAAGAACCCGTTTGATGGATTTACATTTATTGAGCATAGGCTGCATATGCAGCCTTTGGTTAATAAATGTAAATCCAATAACCGTAAATGACTTTATCTATTGATAGGCCATTAAATACCAATAAATCAAATCAAGGTCAAATGACTTTCATAGCCAAAAACTTTTAAAACGCAAATCTCGGGTTTATTTCTGCAACCTTGGGAGACAATTCTAATGAAATACCAAGATGTGTTTTCATGGAAAATAAGAAAAATATACCACAAATTTGTTATTGCTTTTTGATACTCCCTACTTCTGATTTCAATTGGGTTTTCGACAATTTTAATTGGGTATTTCCGCAAATAGACAGCTTATCTGGAGATCTGTTTATATATGGGAAACAAGATTGGTGTAAACTTCTGCCGCTGTACAGAACCGAGTGGGGCAGGTTACAAATATATTGCACTGCACCGTTGCAGGCATGGAGTGCGGAACAGCCTGTTGTTGGCACCAATGCCGACGGCGTCCACGGCGCAGATCCTGGGGAATAACGAATCCATCGAGGCGTACACCAACAACATATACACCCGCCGTGTGCTCTCCGGTGAATTCCAGGTAAACTTTGCACCTTGGGATGTGCTGTGGCCTAGGGGTTAGTTAGAACAGCTGACTTCCAATCCGGAACTTACCTGTACGTTGTTGGTCATGCAAGCTGGGTGTAAATTAACGATGGGGTTCATCTTTCCCCAAGTTTTGGCTCTCGTGGTACAGTTTTCTTACTTTAGATTTGAATCCGGTTAGATCAATTATAAAAGTAGTAAGATTAGTACTAATCCTATTACGTTTAGGTAGTGTGGCTCTATATGACGTCTATATCCATAGCTGTCTGTTACTGGGACATTAAACCCTTTCACTTTTTAATCATCCACTGACATTTCCATGCCTCTTTTACGACCAGATTGTGAACCAGCACCTGCTGAAGGACCTCACAGAGCGTGGACTGTGGGACGACGACATGAAGAATAAACTCATCGCGGACGGCGGCTCCATTCAGGTCGGTTTCTGGCGTAGTGTCGTCATACGCTCGGTTTCCTCTGTCCATCGCCAAATTCTTTGATTATCAATTAAATTTTCGGAATTCAAATTAAAATGTCAAAATTGCGCCGCCTAGCCATGTCTGCTTGTTCATTAACTGTCAGAGTAAGAACTATATGTTGGGATGACAATTAATTCTAATGCACCGAAACTAGAAAGCACGCATCTGATTGGTCAATTGAAACCAGAGCCTATAAAATATGAAAAATCACAGCATATAAAATCTCCGTTTTACCAGCCTGTGTTTTACAACTTGACATATTTATGTAACCCTACGCGCTTTTGTAAACAATGGCCAGCGCGGCGGGGAATGCAAATATTTCCAAATTAATTTTGGTACATTTTCGCTTATCCATTCGGCCATATTGACATGTACAACCGAAAGCGGAAAAGAGAATCTACCAACGGCTGACAAACGTGGCTTCAGTGTGGTGGCCCTTCAACAAATTCCTAAAAATATTACCCCACCCGCCCAAAATGCAGAAGAATTTAATAAAGTGCTCAAATGCAAACTCAATACATAATAAACTGTATTGCAGATGGGTATTCACCTGAATAGGCGTAAATCCAGGGAAATCCTAGGCCTGTTGACACATGTTGTTGCTGAAATTTCCTTTGTAAAATCACACGAACCCAATGCAGAATTGTTGGCATTTCTTTAAATGAATAAAAGCAAATAACTGTTGCAACTACACATACATAAGCAATACAATAGATAATATAAACATTACAGTTGAATAAATGTATAGATGTCTTAGAAAAAGTCTCGTTAATCTCTATTTGAAATGGGAATATTCTTCGGCGGAGTTCAATTTCTTCAAATTCATTTGGTGTGAGGCGGTTATCGATATGACGACAACAACCTGCTGACGTAATGAAAAAGATCACTGTTCGTGATATGCTACGACGTTTATAGAAAGCGGGGAGCACACTAGGTGCATTAGAATGGTGATAACCATGCTTTGTTTTTCGATTTGGAGCGGTATGTGGGAGGTTTTATGGTCTGTGAATCAGTTTTACGGCGACGCGTCAGTTTTAATTGTGTAAAATAGAATCACACTACTGTTTACATATCAGCAGACCGCACTTATTTAATCGTTTGCTTCTAAATGAAAACACATCTTGGTATTTCATTAGAAAATATGCTATATTTGTGGTCTGTTTATTGTTTTCTGTAGCATGATAAAGATACCACAAATTTGTCATTGCTTTTTGTTACTCATTACTTCTGATTTCAACAATTTACAACAATTAACAATTTACAACAATTTACAACAATTTTTCTATTATCTAGAACATGGAAGAGATACCAGCCGAGATTAAAAACCTCTACAAGACAGTCTGGGAAATATCCCAGAAGACCGTGCTCAAGATGGCCGCGGACCGCGGGGCGTACATTGACCAGAGCCAGTCGCTGAACCTCCACATTGCCGAGCCAAACTACGGCAAACTCACCAGCATGCACTTCTATGCTTGGAAATTGGTAAGTCACGTAGTCCATGCTCCAGATAAGGTGTGTATTGGCATATTTTATGCAATTATTTTAGCTGAATACGCATTGATTATCAAAAGTGGGAGTACAAAATACGCACAGCAATGTGAAAATACGCATTGATTTTCACATTGAGTAATCAAAATACTGTCGTAAAGTTTGCTTTTTGCAGCTCAAATATGTGAATGTACGCTTTAGGCACAAAGCTTATCTGGAGCTCTGGTAGCCACAGCCATGGTGGATGGCTGGTGGGGCAAACGCGACGGCGTAAATTAACGGTAGGGGTTCCTCCTTATGGAATCACGATTTACCTGGTTTGGCCCTCGGGTACGTTTTTATCTTCGGCTCTTGTTTCCTGGGAGTTGAATTGGGTTCTTGCCCATTATAAAAGTAGTATGATTATTACTGATCCTACTGCTTTTGGGAGGGGGCCAAGTGATTCTGGTGTGGCGAGGACCTGGCATCAGATCAGTATTATTCTGATTTCAGGGCTCAATATATATATTTTTTTATTATTGTAAATATTCAGTTCTGATTTTGGGATTTTCTCCCCATTTGTGCAATTACTAGAAGTACATGTACTTGTACAGGTGATATATGGGATTTAGTACTAAACCCATTGACCCGGCCTTAAATGATCTTAGCTGTTGATAAGCCGTTAAACCCCGACATACAAACCCACAGCCATGGTCCAGTATTATAGGAATGAATGGCCTTTTTGTGGAATTTATCGGGGTATAAACTTGGAAAAGTCGCGGGGATACTGGACGAAGGCCGGAAGGCCTCGTCCAGTATTCCCGCGACTTTTCAAACTTTATATCCCCGATAAATTCCACAAAAAGGCCATTCATTCCTTATAATTCCAGCATTTGAAATAAATTCATCAAGAAAATGTGTTTATTTTCTGTTTCCGTAAGAATTATTTTAACTGCGCCTGACGGTTACGGAAAGTAGTTAGGCATTGGAGTTTACTGGGATATAAATTCTGCACACAGACTTGCTACGGACCAATCAAATGTTAGGGAATTGTGTAAATATTTTTGTGCTGGAATTATTAAATATTGTTATCTATACTTTTTCAAATGGCACTTACAGCCTTCTAATGATACACCATCGATATTCCACTCGCCTTGAAAAAGAAAAAATACAACTCCGTTTAACCGGCCTAAAATGACCTTAGCTGTTGACAGGCCATTAAACACTGTTAAATCAAATCTATTTACAGGGTTTGAAGACGGGAATGTATTACCTCCGGACAAAGGCGGCCGCGCAGGCAATCCAGTTTACCGTTGACAAGACCAAGTTGAAACAGACCACGACACCCAAGGCCGAAACCGCGGAAGCGACGGACATTTCACTGAACATGGCCGCTATGGTCTGCTCAATCGACAACAAGGATGAATGTCTTATGTGCGGCTCCTAGGGTGCGGAGATACAAACTTCTTAATTGGCCTCTCACTGAGAAAATGCATCTTGTATCATTTTAGCGCTTTCACCCCTAAGTAATGGACTGTGATATTTTTTGCAGCGAAGCCAATCAACACAAAAATATTTTCACACCAGTCCATTTACGAAAAGGGTGTTTTTGTTCTCAAAAATATGAAAATTATTTTCAAAAAATGCAGATACTGATGAGACCGCTCGTCACGAGCCGGCTCATCTGGCTCTACACTTTTTGGCAATACCACTCGCTATACAGGCCTGTGGTGATGAAAGGGTTAAGAAATGTAGGTCATGATCATTTTGCAAATACCCATCAGGGTATCGAATCGTTTATTCATGTGTGTTCAGTTGAGTTCTTTTGGCGGAAATGAGTGCTGCTTCGGTGACTGAATTTAAAGCGGTGTAGGCTCTGATCAGACTGAGCCAGGCCTTAAATGACCTTAGCTGTTGATGAGTGGTTAAACACCAATAACAAACTGATCAGAATGAGGGTTGATTTCCGACTATTTGGCAACACATGATGTCAGCCATAGCCACACATGGCTTACAATCTGACAGGCTCATTTTATTTTTGACCAGTCGGAAGTCCGAGACAGGTATACACTGTCGACTATTTAGTCAATGAAACACCTGCCAGGTTTCAAATATATATCGTGCTCAGCTGCACGTGTATGCTATTAGACCGGGAGCTCAACTGGTTACAAATGTCATAATCCCCATTACTCCAGTCACTATTGTGTTCAGTGGCAGATAATAACTTTAGGTGCTAGAACTAAAATTGTGCTCTCTTGAACTATTACCTTGCATGTTATTATATTGACCCCAAATATTCCGACACAATTTGCTTAGGGGTTTCCCGAAACAAATTGTATCCAAATACATTGTTATTGTGATGAAACCACTACTATCGTACTAACCCTAGATATTGGCGCGCTCACTGCTGTAGGGAACCCATACAAATAAATGTGTCCGAATATTTATGGTTATTATATTTATGGTTATTACGGTATATCTGTTCGTTTACGTGATTGTAATTTCGCATGTCTGTGGATATGTTGCTGACTACTAGAATGTACTGATTTCATTCTCGGGGATATAATTGATAATCTTGACATACCTAATTATTCCAATGAAAGCCCCTGGGGCTTTGCAAACCATGGTGAATCACAATACAGTATTTAGATTGCAAAGTCATCAGTCGTGTACGGTCCTCTATATATTGATAAACCTACCATTCACTGTGTCCATATTAAAGACATGTCGAACCAATACAAAGTGACTTAGTTGCATCTTACTTTATTGCCGTTGGTGTTCATAAAAATAAAAAATTTATTTTTCTTAACAGCATAAAAATATCTAGATGCTCTTGTGGTACACAAGAGCATCTAGATATTTTTATGCTGATAAAAATACCTTGGTAATAATTGACTACATTTTGTTATTATTTGTTTATTCAATAACACAAATTAGCAGAGTACATACAATACTGCTATGTGGGTGGCAGGTAGGAGCATGCGATGGGTAATTTAACGATCGGGGTTCATCCTTACCGGAATCTCGACTGGAGACCTGGTTTGGCCCTCACATGCGTCTTTGGAATTTTGTATGCGACAGTTGAATCTGGTTATACCCCTTATGTGAGTATTACGATATTCGTAATCCTATTTTTAGGGGTAGGGGCCAAGTGACTGGTGTGGTATGGACCTGGTACCAGGTCCGATTATTCTTATTTCAGGGCTGAATATATTTGTTCTCTATGTAAATATTCCGTTCTGATTTTGGGGTTTTCCCCCCAATGCAGCAGGTTAAAATGGGATCGAATCCGTTTGCCCGGCCTTACATGACCTTAGCTGTTGATAGGCCGTTAAACACTAATAAACAAACAAACAAAATAATTCCTTATCTGGAGCCCTGATGCAGGTCAGTTGCTGAGTTAGGATGGAATGGACAGCAGCTCAACTGAAATAGAAAAATACAACATTGAATAAAAAGAGTGATGATTTAAAATGAAATTTATTGAACTCGTTTACTGATTTCTTAAGAAACTCGGCTTGATAAAAACTTGTTATCCCGTCAACACAGTGCTTATGTGCCGTGAAACATTTTTGATATCCTGTCAATACGACCTAATCACTGCGTAAGAATACGTGCTGCTGCTAGGGTTATTTTTTTTTTAATTTTAAAGCCATTTGTATGTGTTTACGGGATCAATAGAATAGTAGGTTAGTGCCGTGAATGGAAACAAATATCTGGCGTGGCACCGAAACGGGATGTGCTCGGCAGAGCCTCGCCCATCCCGTTTCCTAAGCTTTGCCAGATATTTTTTTCCCATTCACAGCACTAACCTACTATTCTCTATTTTACTGGTAAGAAACTCGGCTTGATACAACTCGTTTACTGATTGCATAAGAAACCCGACAAGCAAATGAAGTCCTCACAAATGTTAAATTCTATTGATTGCATAACCACAGACTCCTGTAGCCTATTTCACCAACATTGCAAAGTATACTTCGAGGGAGAAATTTTCAATTTTAGGGTAAATTTTTCTGCATACTTTTAATCATCAAATATATGCAGTCGTTAGTCCTATATGACATAATGCATTTCGGAAAAAATAAATGATTACTCCCTCAAAGTATACTTTGCTAGAACAGTATACTTTGCAATGTTGGTGAAATAGGCTCTTGTAGTGAAATTGTCCTGATCTGGAAGAAAACTATGACAGGACACTGCTTTTGTATACATCGGCCAGCAAAATTCCCATTGTTCGCTTTATAATTGTGTATATTGCGTTCTAATATATATTAGTTACCATGGTAATACAGAGTCAAAATGGTGTCGTATTGCCCGTCTGAATCTATATTCACCCAAGGCGCAAACGAAGGGGTTTATAGTTTCAGACGGCAATATGACACGATCTTGACTGCAGAAACACAACAATGTATGAATAGTTATAGCGAATATTCTTTATTTTTGTCTAGAACTTGGTTATATAAGTGCTTTGGTATATTTATATAAACATAAACTTATGGAACCAAATGATGCGACCTCTGGAGGTTACAAATATCGCCCGACATAATCGGTTATAAAAGTCGCCTGATGTAATCGGACAGAAACACCTAGAAATTTGTTAATCTTGACCAATTTTCATTTTCTAAATATATATTTATTTTAATGTAAATATTCCGTTCTGATTTTGGATTTCCCCCCTAATGCAGCAGGTTAAATGCGTTGGCCTGGCCTTAATTGACCTTAGCTGTTGATAGGCCGTTAAATGCCAATAAATCAAATCCCCAAATGTAGCAGGTTAAAACTGTTGGCCCCGGCCTTATTTGACCTTGGCCGTTGATAGGCCGTTACACAAATCAATCGATCTACCTCAATGTTTACACTGTACATTCACACAAGTAGTGTTCAAAGTTGGTACAGCGCACGTCCTGTGCCTGCAGGTCGCTGGTTCTAGCCGCCATGCAGTTTTCGTTGCTTGTGCCGTCCGGTTGACCCGATTGCCAGGTAAAACTGGCCACAGCTAGTCCCGTGCTCGCCTGTAGGTAGGTGCCTTCCAGTAGTACGTCGGTCGCTCCCACCCAGAATACCTGACTAACTGCAAATACAGAGTGGCCCCCACAAGGTTTAACCCTTTCAACCGTAAGGAACTGGAATGGACTGATATGCTAATGTTCCGACCAATCCAATGGTCACAAAATGATTTTCAGATTCGTCCATTTATGAAAAGGGGGTGTTTTTGTTCTTAGACATATGAAAATTACTTGCAAAAAATGCAGAACCTGATGAGACGGCTCCGGCTCATCTGGATCTGCACTGTTTGCATAAACAGATATAGCGGGCTTTCGGGTTCAAAGGATTAAACTGAATCTGCAATTTGCTTTATTGTATTAAATAATGATACTAGTGTATTAAAGAGAGTAATTTGTGGGTAATTGAATAAATACTTGAAATTTAGTCTAGTCATATTTTCACAATGGCTCATTAAAACAAGATTGTTTCATTGATGGGATAGCGAACATTGCAGATTCTGATCAGACTGCGAATGCACAGGCTGATCTGGATCTTCATTGGTCGCAAAACCCACACTCCAGTCACAGCCACTTATATTGTTGAAACAATCTGCTGCTAACTAATATTGTCGAAAAAGTGTATTGCAACATGCATAATTCCATTCCGATGCTGGCAACAACTTATTGCTTTAAATTATGACATTTGTATGTATTGCCATTAAAGATTCTTGATGACTGGACAAATGATGCATATTGGATTTCTGACCAATTTATTTCACGATCCGCGAGGTGGGCCAAGTGACTGGTGTGGTCTGGACCTGGCACATCTGATTTTGGGATCCCCCCCCCATACAGCAGGTTGTATTATACGGGATCGAACCCTTTGAAATAAAACATTTCCAGCAGACCAAAATTTAATTCAGCGTAGTAAGGGTTAAATGATCGTAACTGTTGATAGGCCGTTAAACACCAATCAATTTAAATTACATGTATCACATTTGTAGCTATTGCCTGTAAGCTTCTTTGACTGGACAGTTGATGCATATTGGATTTCTGGACAATGTAGTTCATGATTCGCGACTGGAGAAATGCCGTTTATGTCCATTTGTAAGCAAGTTAACTACTACTGGTAAGCTAGCACACTGATGCAGACGATATAAAAGATATGTCGTAAAAGCATGACGATTGCCACTAAACGGCGAACAGCTCGGACCAAGATAAGACTGTGTAGACGTCGCAAAGGACTTGAGCCACTTTTCTTCAATCAGACCTTGGGTGGTTGGTGGACGGGCGAACGCGACGGCGTAAATTAACTAGGGTTCCTCCTTATAGGAATTACAATTTGCCTGGTTTGGCCCTCGCGTACGTTTTTTTGTGTACGTTTTTTTTTGTCCCGCCTGCTTTAGCAGAAGCGGGACATAGGCATAGCTTTTCCGCGGCGGCGGCGTCAACATTTCACGTTAAGTTTTTGCGTTTATGTCAGTTTCCAGAAAACTATAACTCCTACGACCTCCATACTTGGTATACATCAACACTGTGGTGTAACCATCTCACACAGAGGGAACCCATGTGACCTTCACCTACTTTTCATGGTTCATTGACATACTTTTCACATGCATTGAACATTAAGTTTTTGCGTTTAGCTCTGTTTCTAAAACTTAGTGCTCAGGTTAATTCATTGTAACTTCTGTTTCCCTCAATGGAATACTTTAATATTCCATACATGCATTTGTAACAACATCTCGCATCATTCTACAGAAATCCCATTGTACCCGCTAACCCCAAAGGTCAAGGTCACTGACTTAGACATTTCCGTGTTTGGAAACGTTAACGCTCGGTTTAATGTATTACAACTTCTGTTTCCCTTGATGGAATGCTTCGGTATACATCAACACTGGTGTAACGATCTCACACAGAGGGAGCCCATGTGACCTTGACCTAGTTTTCATGGTTGATTGACCTACTTTTCATATGCATTCAACGTTAAGTTTTTGCGTTTAGCTCTGTTTCTAAAACTTAACGCTCAGGTTAATTCATTGTAACTTCTGTTTCCCTCAATGGAATGCTTTAATATTCCATACATGCATTTGTAACAACATCCCGCATCATTCTCCAGAAAGCCCATGGTGCCCGCTAACCCCAAAGGTCAAGGTCGCTGACTTAGAAATTTCCGTGTTTGGAAAAGTTAACGCTCAGTTTATGCTTTAATATTCCATACATACATTTGTAACAACATCCCGCATCATTCTACAGAAAGCCCATGTTACCCGCTAACCCCAAAGGTCAAGGTCACTGACTTACAAATTTCCGTGTTTGGAAAAGTTAACGCTCAGTTTATGCTTTAATATTCCTTACATGCATTTGTAACAACATCCTGCATCATTCTACAGAAAGCCCATGATGCCCGCTAACGCCAAAGGTCAAGGTCACTGACTTAGAAATTTCCGTGTTTGGAAAAGTTAATGCTCAGTTTATGCTTTAATATTCCATACATGCATTTGTAACAACATCCTGCATCATTCTACAGAAAGCCCATGGTGCCCGCAAACCCCAAAGGTCAAGGTAGCTGACTTAGAAATTTCCGTGTTTGGAAAAGTTAACGCTCAATTTATGTATGCTTTATTCCATACATGCATTTGTAACAACATCCCGCATCATTCTACAGAAAGCCCATGGTGCCCGCAAACCGCAAAGGTCAAGGTTGCTGACTTAGAAATTTCCGTGTTTGGAAAAGTTAACGCTCAGTTTATGCTTTAATATTCCATACATGCATTTGTAACAACATCCCGCATCATTCTACAGAAAGCCCATGGTGCTCACTAAGGTTATTACAAGCTCCATATATACTATCAAACTGCGCCAGGCGGGACACCTGGGATCAGATCGGGATCATTCTGATTTCAGGGCTGAATATATAGTTCTTTTATTTTAAATATTCTTGAACGTGTGCATGTATTTGTACAGGTAATATATGGGATTTAGTACTAAACCCATTGACCCGGGTATGATCTTAGCTGTTGATAGGCCGTTAAACCCCAACAAACAAACTGATCCAACTGCTTTTGGGAGGGGGCGAAGTGATTCTGGTGTGGCGAGGACCTAGCATCAGATCAGGATTATTCTGATTTCAGGGCTGAATATATACATCTTTTTATTGTAAATAGTCAGTTCTGATTCCCCCCCCCATTTGTACATGTACTTCTACAGGTAATATATGGGATTTAGTACTAAACCCATTGACATGGCCTTAAATGACCTTAGCTGTTGATAGGCCGTTAAACTCCAAGAAACAAAACTGGTATGCCAGCACAATGATGCAGACGGATATACAGATATATCATAAAAGCATGACGATTGTCACTAATCGGCGATCAGCGCAGACCAGGATAAAACTGCGCAGACCCGCAGTCTTATCCTGGTCATAAAGGACACGAGACACGAGTCCGTTTTTTTCATTCGCAGACCCACGTTGACTTACAGCTGATGTCTGAAAAGTACTGCAGCAAGTTTGTGTGTTTAGTCGTGTCCGTTTCATTCAGCTCCACCAAGAGACATCCTGACGTCATCGAAGTGCACGCCCTCTGGAAAATACATTTATTGAGAAATTGTATGATATAGTAGTAACGCAGGTTCTATTTTCGCTACCTGCTTATGTAATAATTATGTGTTTATTAAAAAAAACCATCACAACGGGTGAAATGTGATATTAATTTCATAACATTTTTAGCTCGCCTGCACGAAGTGCATATAGTGCGGTCCCTTAACAAATGTATCTATACCTGCCGGCCAAAAGTGCCATTTTTTCACTGAATCAAGATATGATGATGCACAATTAAAAAATAAGTGGCTCCAAAAAATTTATCCACTGTGCCACCTAAAAAATCAATAAATTCAAAATGGTCGCCAAATATCAATATATTTCTATGTAAGTGCAAACCTGTGTTATATTTAGCACAATTAGTATGCTATAATGACACACTTTCAGACAATAATTAATTCAGATGGCTATCATGTATAATTTTATCATTTTGTAATTGCCATAACTCCAAGATGGCCGCCAAATATCAATACATTCTATTTTGCACTGTGGATGTCATATTGGAAATGTTGGTGCACGTAATAAGAAGTGTTGTTACTTGACTCCTAAGTTGTCACTTTGAAGTGGGACTGTGTGAATGTTTCAGCTAAATAAATCCAATATGGCAACCAAATGTCAATAGGCTGGCAATAATACAGCTGTGGCGGGTGCATGACATCTGGATCTGAATTAAGAATGAGTGGGTAATTGTTATGTATCTGGGACATAACACATGGGACAGGAAATATTAACCGCTTCAAAGCATTATTGTGCACATGTGCAGCTGCAAAGGTCAGTACATATAAGCCCAGCATTTGTGCACTTGCAGCTGATGCATCCTCTGGCAGACTTGCATCCACATTGATCTCGCTGCAGGCTCGTGCAGCATCTGGAATTGTCATCCAGACAGGGGTCCATGAAGAGCCGTCCATTGCCCATCCCCATTCGTCTGGTGATGGGATTGTCTAATATCCATATAATATTTTGCAATCAAAATAGTGTGGCACATCAGGTTGTTCACTAGATTCAATGCAGCCCAGAAGGTTAGACTTCCATTGCCCTCCACCTCCATTGCCCTTTAGCTTGGAATTTTCCTGTTCATGTACTTGGTCGATAGGAATATAAGAGAAGCGGTTTGTGCTTCTTGAATGCATCTTCAATAGCCGCAGAGAGGGACTTCATGTCTCGAATGTGAATTGAGATCCAGCGTGCATAGTTGTAGTTACACAATGCAAAGAAACAGCAGAAAAGTGACTCAATTGCTTCAACATACAAGTCAAATTTGTTTTCTCTGTGCTCTCAGAAGGACAAGGATCATTTTTTTCTATGGCTATAACAGTATCCCAAAGCTGGAAGGTAGGACTGGTGATAAGCATGCGTTTTATCCATGCCTCAAATGTTTCATCAGTTTCATTTGAACTCTTTGAAAGTTGAAATGCACGTTGTTGGAGGGCTGATAACAATATAACAGAGAATTGATGTGCATGACGAGTCCGTGTCAGATGCGCTGCTTTCAGGAAACCTTCAACGATTCCAGATGTGGCAATTTCAGCCTCTACAATTGCTGTTGTCCAGCCCGAACCTTGCAGGTAATCCCACGCCATATTCCACAGAGCCATTTCTAGATGCAGACCACCAAACATTACTACAAATTTGTCCCCCCATGAGAGTATGGCCATGGCCATTGAATATATTTTGCCTTTGCAAATATGGGGCAGTCACATGCCATGACAGGGATCTGACCAGGATGTAGAAAGGCAGTGACAGATTGTCCATAGCACCAACTACAAATAGTCCAGATCTCAGCAGTGACAGGCAAACTACAATGGTAGCAGCAAAACGTCTGCACATGCTTATTGTGACGTTACTTTCCAGAAGATACACGCGTGCATATGACATGCAAACACCCATTTTGTGCAACTGTTTAATAAGTGTTTTGCTTCTTGTTTGCGAGTGAATGTTCAACCCAAGATATACGACAAGAGGTGGCTCTCGTTCAACGGTATGCCGTGTGTTAGTGCTTCTTGCTGGCATTGTTTTCATTGTGTTGAAGAGCATCAATTGTGATATAGTCAAACAGGCTTGTGATAACTTGGGTTGTTTGTATTTCATAGTTGGTCCATTTACTATCATCGACGGATAGTTTTCTGCGGATAGTTTTTGCAACTTTAGTCATTTCTCATGCCTCAGATTTGTAATCTCTTACAGTTAGTGCATCCCTTAATATTTGTTGTATGCCTTCAGGGAATACTAACACTGACCGCTTTCCATCTGTATGTTCTTGAATCCCATATTTACAAAAGTATTTCATTATTTAGACGAAATCTGTTGGTTGTTAACGCTAGACCTAATTGTTGTTGTTGTTGCTATTTATGAAATCCCGCACTTACTTTTCAGCACCAACATGTAATTATGGGTAAACAAACACTGGGATATTACAATTTATATCTAAAATTGTGTATATACATGTACTTGCATAAAACGAGGCTTGAGCAATACAGTTGTGTAAATATTAGTGTTACCGGACATATTATATACAGTTATATATACATATAGGCCTATAGTGGGCATTTCAAATTGATTTAAATGAGGTGAGTCTCCAATTACCTTGCAACAGTACCCACATTGCCATTTACTATTGACTAAACCAAATCAGAAATATTAAATGAATGTATATAGCCTTCAGAAAGCAAATGTATGGCAAACTAATGAACTTTTGTGGCCATCTTGGATTTATACAAATTAGTAAAATGATTCAGTTATATTTTGATGCTACTCAAATACATTGTTGCATCCAACAATAGCATTCCTGGGGGTTAATGTACTCAAACATATCAATTGAGTACAATCATAGGCCATACAATTAATATTTGGTGGCCATCTTGGATTCTTGCATTTTAAACATGTTTCGGTTGTCTTTTTTTTTTGGAGCCACTTATTTTAGGAATCGGTATGACGTCTCACAACAAAATGGCACTTTTGGCCGGCGTGTATAGATAATCCACATTTTTCAAGTTAGGGGACCGCACTAATAAGAGCTTATGGCATACACCCGGCGTCGTGGGCGTCCACAAATTTTACGTTGGGTAAATGTCTTATACCTTCTGTTTCCTTTCATGGAACACCTTGTTATTTCATACATGCATTCCTCAGATGACCCTCTATCATGCTGTAGCAAATCAATGACCCACCACCCAACCCTTACCCCAAAGTCAAGGTCACAAACTTTGCACATTCATAAACTTAACGTTGGGGTAAATTTATTATAACATCTGTTTCCTTTCATGGAACGCCTTGATATTTCATACATGCATTCCTCAAGAATGAATTCCCAGGAAATGAAACCCAACTATCATGCCTGTTCCTCAGATGAACCCTCTAAATCCATGCTGGTAGCAAATCCATGACCCACCACCCAACCCGTACCCCATGATCAAGGTCACAAACTTAGCACATTCATAAACTTAACGTTGGGGTAACTGTCTTATAACATCTGTTTCCTTTCATGGAACGCCTTGATATTTCATACATGCATTCCTCAGATGACCCTCTATCATGCTGTAGCAAATCCATGACCCACCACCTAGGCCTTACCCCAAGGTCACAAACTTAGCATGTTCATAAACTTAACGTTGGGGTAAATGTTGTGTAACTTCTGTTTATTTACAGGGAATGCCTTCATCTTTCATACATGCATTCATCTGCTGACCCTCTATCATGCTGTAGCAAATCCACGATCCACCACCCAACCCTTACCCCAAGGTCAAGGTCACAAACTTAGCACATTCATAAAGTTAACGTTGGGGTAAATGTCTTATAACATCTGTTTCCTTTCATGGAACGCCTTGATATTTCATACATGTATTCCTCAGATGACCCTCTATCATGACTCACCACCCAACCCTTACCCCAAGGCCAATGTCACAAACATAGCACATTCATAAACTTCACGTTGGGGTAAATGTTGTGTAACATCTGTTTATTTACAGGGAATACCTTCATATTTCATACATGCATTCATCTGATGAAACTCTATCATACTATTGCAAATCCATGACCCACCTTCCACCCCTTTCCCCAAAGACAAGGTCACAAACTTAGCACATTCATAAACTTAAAAATAACGTTGGGGTAAATGTCTTGTAACATCTGCTTCCTTTCATGGAACGCCTTGATATTTCATACTTGCATTCATCTGATGATACTCTATTGTGCTATAGCAAATCCATGACCCACCCCTTACCACAAGGTCAAGGTCACAAACTTAGCACATTCATAAACTTAACGTTGGGGTAAATTTCTTATAACATCTGTTTCCATTCATGGAACGCCTTGATAGTTCATACATGCATTCCTCAGATGACCCTCTATCATGCTGTAGTAAATATACAACCCACCACCCAACCCTTGCTCCAAGGTCAAGGTCACAAACTTAGCATGCTCATAAACATAACGTTGGGGTAAATGTTGTGTAACTTCTGTTTCTTTACAGGGAACGATTTGATACATGCATTCATCTGATGATCCTCTATTGTGCTACAGCAAATCCATGACCCGCCCCCACCCCTTTCCCCAAGATAAACATCATAAACTTAACGTTGGAATAAATGTCTTTTTATAACTTCTGTTTCTTTACAGGGAACACCTTGATATTTCATACGAGAATTCATCTGATGATACTATATCGTGTTATAGCAAATCCATGACCCGACCCACCCCTTTCCCCAAGGTCAATGTCATAAACATAGCACATTCATAAACTTAACGTTGGGGTAAATGTCTTATGACATCTGTTTCCTTTCATGGAACGCCTTGATATTTCATACATGCAATCATCTGATGATACTCTATCGTGCTATAGCAAATTCATGACCCACCGCCCACCCCTTACCCCAGGGTCAAGGTCACAAACTTTACGTTGGGGTAAATGTCTTAACATCTGTTTCCTTTCATGGAACGCCTTGATATTTCATACTTGCATTCATCTGATGATACTATATTGTGCTATAGCAAATCCATGACCCACCCCTTACCCCAAGGTCAAGGTCACAAACTTAGCACATTCATAAACTTAACGTTGGGGTAAATGTCTTATAACATCTGTTTCCTTTCATGGAACACCTTGATATTTCATACATGCATTCCTCAGATGACCCTCTATCATGCTGTAGCACGTCCACGACCACCACCCAACCCTTACACCAAGGTCAAGGTCACAAACTTAGTTGTTCATGAACTTAACGTTGGGGTAAATGTTGTGTAGCTTCCGCTTCGGTACAGGGAACACACTTTGATATTTCATACATGCATTCATCTGATGATCCTCTATTGTGCTACAGCAAATCCATGACCACCGCCCACCCCTTACCCCTGGGTCAAGGTCACAAACTTAACTTTGGGGTAAATGTCTTAACATCTGTTTCCTTTCATGGAACGCCTTGATATTTCATACTTGCATTCATCTGATGATACTCTATTGTGCTATAGCAAATCCATGACCCACCCCTTACCCCAAGGTCAAGGTCACAAACTTAGCACATTCATAAACTTAACGTTGGGGTAAATGTCTTATAACATCTGTTTCCTTTCATGGAACACCTTGATATTTCATACATGCATTCCTCAGATGACCCTCTATCATGCTGTAGCAAATCCACAACCCACCACCCAACTCTTACCCCAAGGTCAAGGTCACGAAGTTGGGGTAAATGTTGTGTAACTTCTGTTTCTTTAAAGGGAACGCTTTGATATTTCATACATGCATTCATCTGATGATCCTCTATTGTGCTACAGCAAACACATGACCCACCCCCACCCCTTTCCCCAAGGTCACAAACTTAGCACATTCATACATGTATTCCTCATGTGAAAAGCTATCATGCTGTAGAAAATCACCAACTTAGTGCGTTCATAAACTTAACGTTGGGTTCAATTCTGTTTTACTTCTGTTTTCAGGGAGCGCATTGATATTTTAATTGACATCTTAATATGCTATCTTATGCTATAGCAAACCCACGACCCACCTTGCACCACTGACCCCAATGGCAATGTCCACCGCACGCCCCTTAACCCAATGTCAATTATATATAATATTCATGTTTTTTATGCAACAGTGCCAAGTTTGAGTGAAGGCTGTTAACAGGCGAGCTTCCATATGGTGTCTGTAGACCACTATATCAATCCACATTGCCTTAGTTTCCTGTTTCCATTCAGCTAATATATGCATGGCAAATTATTTCCGATTATGCATGTAGAGAGCAAAATTATATGACATGTAATTTTCAACAATTGACCTCTGACTGAGAAATGCATATTGTATCATTTTAACCTTTTCACCCATAAGTAACTGGAATGGACTGTGATATGTTATTTTTGCAGCCAATCCCAAAAGTATTTTCAGACCAGTCCATTTATGAAAAGGGGGTGTTTTTGTTCTAAAAAATATGATTACTTGCAAGAAGTGCAGATCCTGATGAGACGGATCGTCATGAGCCGGCTCATCTGGCTCTACACGATTTGCCAATACCACTCACTATACAGGCCTGTGGTGATGAAAGGCTTTCCTGTTTCCATTCAGCCAATATATTCAGCTAATATAGTCATATTGCACACATGCATTACTTAGTAACTACACACCATTCTGAGACATTATTACAATTGCGGTTGTTGGCAGGTGGGAGCACGCGATAGGTAATTTAACGGTCTGGTTTCATCCTTACCGGAAAATCGACTGGAGACCTGGTTTGGCCCTCACATACGTCCTTGGGATTTTGTATCTGACAGTTGAATCTGGATATACCTCTTGTGTGAGTATTAGTAATCCTATTAGTTTAAACCTATTTTATTTGCATATTGTTTACAAGTTCATTGTCAGTGTTACTATATACAGTACTATACAAATGTGATAGGATTGAAAGCAAGCTTATTTAAATCGTCTCCCTTAAGTAATCCTATTGGGCTGACTATATTTTTTCTCTATGTAAGTATTCCGTTCTTTTTTTTGGGGACCCCCCCCCCCCTCAATGCAAGAGGTTAAAACGGAATCGAACCCGTTTGACCGACCTTACATGACCTTAGCTGTTGATAAACAAACAAACGAAAATACAATTACCCTCGCTACTGATCGTACATCCGTCCGTCCGCCTGTCTGTTTGTTTATTTGAAGGTTTTTGTAACAGTTTCTCAAATCACCTATAATTTCTGTTTGCCTAATATCTTCACATTGCACACATGCATTACTAAGTAACTATATATCATTCCACATTCATACAATTCCCCTCGCTACTGATCGTACGTCCGTTCGTCTGTCCTTCCGTCCGTCTGTTTATTTATTTGAATTTGTTTGTAACAGTTTTCAAATAGGGGCCCCAAGTGCGTCGACAGGCCACATTTTCTACTTTTCTTCTCTAGGCAGCGTGTAAATGAAGGAACGAAATTTAAAGGTACATTCCCACTCAGTAGGCAGAAACCGTTATTTATATCAGAGACATTTTCTGGCAAAATAAAAATTCATTCACCATTACCCCACAACTTGATTGGCAGTATTATACATTTTATATCAGGCGTAAATTTGCACACTGATATCAGGGGCGATAACCGTGTTTCCTTAAAATGTTAACGGACATTACTATGTATTCATGTACAATGATCATACTTTATAATCTGTCGAAAACATTTTTTCAGGTGACGCAATTAATTAGTATAAATTATTAAAAAATATCATACCTCATTTGCATATGAAAATAGCCTGATACCACCGCGAGTCACTACCAGTGAAATAAATATTACTAAATGATTATATCTGTAAAGCGGGTACTCGGAATTTTTAGAACTGGTGGAACAATGATACAATTATACACTTATTTAATTCCTACAGAGAACAGTGTGTGCCTACTGAGTGGGCATGTATGTTTAAGGTTCTTGATCGTAGTAAGTGCGCGGTGAAGGGACGAAATGTCGACTCGTTAACAAGCGATCATACAACCTGACATTGTACTTACATAGGCATCTGTGTACTTTAATGTCCCCCGGCTGGCGTAGAAACAATAGCTGCCGTACACCGATCCTCCATGTGGACACGCGCCTGCAGTGGAAATACGGGGTATCTATGGCGGCATACAGTGGGTGGCAGGTGGGAGCATCAGGCCCGTACGCAGGATTTTCTATTGGGGGTGCGTCAGGGGGTGCGTCAGGGGCTCGTCCCTGACGCACCCCCTGAAATTGTTTAAACCTAGATGGCCTGAAATGCACTCTCCTGCATTTTATGTTATTTAAATTCGGATTTCAACGGTGGTAAATTGTGACATTTTCATGCAAATTACCTGTATATTAATGCATTTCAAAATTTGTTGAGATTATTATTTGAAAAATAGCGGACCTCGGCGAATTTAGGGGTGGGGGGGGGGGGGGGGGGGGGGGGGCGGGGTGCGTACGCACACATCGCACCCCCCCCCCCCCCCCCCCCCCCCCCCCCCCCCTGCGTACGGGCCCTGAGCATGTCATGGGTAATTTAACGATCGGAGTTCATCCTTACCGGAATTCCAACTGGAAACATGGGGCCCGTTTCACTAAATTTCCTACGACTAAAATGTTCGTAAGTGCAAATTTAGGATCGTCTGTAAATTTCAATTGATGGATTTACATTTATTCAACATAGGCTGCATATACAGCATATGCTCAATAAATGTAAATCCAATAATTGTTTACGAGAAAACATTGTTAATGTGAAATTTACAGACTATCACAGTTTTGCAATTACGAATATTTTAGTCGTACGAAGTTTAGTGAAACGACCCCCTGGTTTGGCTCTCACATATAGGCCCTTAGCTTTGCTGGTCACCCCCCGCCATAATGGCCATTATCTCAGCTGTTTTGATGTGTGCGTGTGTATGTGTACGTACATTGGTCGCTTGCAGTTAGTGTCACAGCTCCGAGACTTTTACATGTGCAGTAACCCGGTCTCGACAAATTGTAATCTTCCACTCGTCCAGATTGGATTCCAACTCGTACATTCCTATGTTAATTAAATGTTCATGCCGCATTGTCTCTTCAAATTACCACTCCAGAGCAGATCGAAAATCACTCGTCAATACGAGCGGAGGAGTTGATTTGTCGAGGCCCGATTAACCCACTCGCGGCTTGCTTTAGCACAGACGAGCCTGTGCTAAAGGCCACCTCCGAATAGAATTTACCTGTATATAGCAGCCACGCTTTTGGTTTATCAATTATTAAATTACTACATATATGAACCTGCGAAAAAGACCACCTGTGAACACAGGTCAGATTTTTCTCTTCCCATGGCTGGCCTTTTTTCACAGGTTTGACTGTATAGTACATTTATGATGAAAACGTATTTGTATTATAGTCCCTACCGCCATCTATACCCCAACGCACACCCCTCCCCCTATATCCCCACCGCCCCCACACCCACTGGTGGAATATAGCTGCTCGTCGTTACACCACCGCCTGAGCTAATATTGTCAATATTTGTAAATGTGTTTATTATAGGAATGAATGGCCTTTTTGTGGAATTTATCGGGGTATAAACTTGGAAAAGCCACTTTCGCAATTGGAAATAAAAATAAACAATTGGCGATAAAAAATTACAATTTTCGAAAAAAAAAATTTTTTTTTTTTTTTCGAAAATTGTAATTTTTTATCGCCAATTGTTTATTTTTATCCTATTGGTTATTATAGGAATGAATGGCCTTTTTGTGGAATTTATCGGGGTATAAACTTGGAAAAGTCGCGGGAATACTGGACGAAGGCCGGAAGGTCTCGTCCAGTATTCCCGCGACTTTTCCAAGTTTATATCCCCGATAAATTCAACAAAAAGGCCATTCATTCCTTATAATTCCAGCATTTGAAATAAATTCATCAAGAAAATGTGTTTATTTTCCGTTTTCTTAAGAATTATTTTAACTGCGCCTCACGGTTACGGAAAGTAGTTCGACATGGGAGTTTACTGGGATATAAATGTTGGACAGAGACTTGCTACGGGCCAATCAAATGTTATGGAATTGTGTAAATATTTTGTGATGGAATTATTACTTGAATAGTGTGATTGAAAGTATGCAGCTTGATTGGCTGAGCCTGAGCTGTGGTACAAGGCGGTCGCGTACTTACCATCGACAATTATTGTCACAAACAGCGACAGGCCCAACACACCTGTAACAAATTGAGCGTCTGTAGCCTATTTCATCAACATTACAAAGCATACTTTCCTAGCAAAGTATACGTTGAGGGAGAAATTTTCAATCTTAGAATAAATTTATTAATGTTTATTATACTGAATTTATTACATTATCACAGCCAATTTTGGCTGTGATAATGTAATAAATTCAGTATAATAATTCTGCATAGTTTTAATCATCAAATATATGCAATCGTTAGTTCTATATGAAATAATGCATTTCGGAAAAATCAATGATTGCTCCCTCAAAGTATACTTTGCTAGGAAAGTATACTTTGCAATTTTGATGAAATCGGCTACTGGTTATTGTGGATGTGACTGCAGACATGGGACTTATGGGATTTGTGACCAGTGTAGCTCCTGATCAAATAGCACACCCATGTAGCCTGATAACGATCTATATTACTTGTTAAAAGCATGATGGATGTTCCATTGATGGAATGGCGAACAGTGCAGATCTTGACCAGACTGTGCGTATGCACAGGCTGATCTGGATCTACACTGGTCGCAAAACACTCAAGCCCAATTTCTCGAGTCACAGTGACATTATGTAAACATTTGCTTCATTTAATTCGCTTTCTTCAAAAGATTCGACTTGCAACACCGCTTTTGAAACTGTGTGAACTACAAACATAAACGTTTTGTGAACTACGAAGAAAATGAGTCTCAGCAGGAAAAACAAATCACAGAGAAGTATAGTACACGGAAAACAACAGCGAGGGTGTCGCCTTGGAACGGCCAGTGAACAAAGCCTACATAGAGGATATTCAAATTTTTGCAACGAATATGACATACATGTTCATATCGTGGTGTGAAATGTCCATATTTCACTCGTGCCTAACAACGAATATGACATATATGTTCATCTCGTGGTGTGAAATGTCCATATTTCACTCGTGCCGTTAAACGCGTGAAATATGGACATTTCACACCACGAGATGAACATATATGTCATATTCGTTGCAAAAATATGAATATTCTACTTATTATATACCGCTCCATGGAAATTAGCAGTTTTTTTTAGACTGTATACGGTAATGAATGTGTATGTGCAGCCTATTTTCAGTCCGGCACTGTAGATGCGCGTTATGAATATAGATAGCGGAAGTAGACGTATTTTCACCGGAAGTTGTTTATTTCATCAATGAGAACATATGACTTTATTTACATCGTGTAACTAAGTATTCATGGGTAGGTATATAATAAATCGTTATATTTGATATATAAAGTGCCGTTTCAATAACTAAATACTGCTTGGAATAGGTAGAAATTCATAAATTCACGTTTCCTCGCTACTAGACTAGTATTCTATTCATCAGATATTGTCCCTTGTCATACTCCCTTGTCGTGTGCCATATTTCGGTGATAATGATTAAAGTAATCGCTCATATTTTTCAGTAAATGGTGTCGAAAATTGGCAATATCGGCGAAAAACGCCAATGCGATAATGGAGACAATACAATAGCCGGACCATTATATATTCATAGCTTAGAATTGAGACACGCCATGTAATGGTGATGTTGTACCTTCGGACATCTGCGTAATTTCATGAAATACGTTTATAAAATTTACAATATTTTCCGTAAATGGCGTCTAAGGTTGACACAAGTTTTGAGACTCTAAATATTTCGGACGTTTTTGAAGAAGAATAAAATGGCTCAACGCCACAGGCCTATTTAGCGGTATTTGGCAAACATTGTAGATCCAGATGAGCCGGCTCGTGACGAGCCGTCTCATCATGATCTGCACTTTTTGCAAGTAATTTTTAAGAACAAAAACATCCCATTTTCATAAATGGACTAGTCTGAAAATCATTTTATGACGATTGGTTTGGTGGGAAAATTAACATATCAAAATCCATTCCAGTTACTTAGGGGTGAACGGGTTATGCCTATTTACTATTTGTTGTATCCCTCAAATCCCGTTGGCAAGAAAGCAGTATGCAATAATAACACGTACAGATGTATAATTAGTAATACTAAAACTAAAATAAATAAAACTAAAACAAACGACCCTACCTGAAATATTCTTAACTATTGCCCAGAACTATTGCACAGAATTTAACAACAGCAATGTATAATAATATAATATAAAAAAATACTTACAACAAATTACTGTTCTCATCTTCTCTGCCGAGGAAATTCACAAAAAGAATGAATTTTCGATGTTTTCGACTCTACCACTATAAACGGTTATTGGTTAATTCTATTATAAATCAATTAACTGTCGACTGGTCATTTCAATTAAAAAATAATTACATATAGCTAGAGGGTGACCCGGTGAAATTACATAGTACGTTATGACACGTCAGTACAGCTCTGTTTTCGCCGAATTGCAAAGCAAGGGCCATTAGCATGGCCAATGGTTGATCGTAGCTAGTTATTTTCCTTTTAATTTATTTATAGAAATCCGGTCCAAATTGTATATTTTATGGCCTTATTGCTTGTAAAAAGGGCGAATGTTGCATGATTTGTTATGAAAGGGAGCCATAATAGCGATTTCCACTAGTGTTGATCCAGGTTATCCTACATACCTGCACAGTCTGATCCAGAACTGCATTATCTGACAGATTCATATTTTCACACATATTAATTGTATGTACAGTCTGATCTGGGTCTACACTGTTTTCAAAACTGAGTTTTTGTGATAGTCAAACGCTGAAATACAGCATAGGACCGGATTTCTATAAATAAATTTGCAAAGGGAGATAACTTGCTACGATCCCTAATTGACCGGATTTCTATAAATAAATTTGCAAAGGGAGATAACTTGCTACGATCCCTAATTGTCACTGAGGGTTTTTAGACAGATTTACCTATATATATAGGTATGAGTTCTAAATATACCCTCCTCCGTTTTTGGTCGATACTATAGAAAAGGCGACATTTTCTGTAAATATACGTCAACAGGGGAAATAAATGTCGTCCACATTTTGTGTCAACATTTTTTTCGTCTGCTGTTTATTTTTAATTTTCCATATTTTCTACAGAAAAACATGTTTCGGCAGCACTTCTGAATCATTTCCATCGAAATGATTCAGAAGTGCTGCCGAAACACAGGGATTCCGCTGGCGATCGCCACTTTCGCAATTGGCGATAAAAATAAACAATTGGCGATAAAAAGTTACAATTTTCGGGAAAAAAAATCCAAAACAAATTAATTTTTTCCCCCCGAAAATTGTAATTTTTTTTATCGCCAATTGTTTTATTTTTTTTGAAATGGCGATTTTTTTATTTTCCCAAGCGGAATCCCTGGAAACATGTTTTCATTGAGAAGGAAGACAAACTATGAAAAAACACAACAGCAGACGAAATATTTTCTGAAACTTCTATATTTCTACACACTCCGATGTTCTACCAACATTCGACGTCTTCATTTGGAAACTTCACCGAAAAAGAAAAAGCAAGTCTAACCCATAAAAGGCGGGAACCGAAATGATCGTCTGATTTATTTCATATTTGTCCGATTTG
Organism: Conchocele bisecta; assembly: GCA_029237695.1. Classification (NCBI taxonomy): domain Eukaryota; kingdom Metazoa; phylum Mollusca; class Bivalvia; order Lucinida; family Thyasiridae; genus Conchocele; species Conchocele bisecta. Next base: position 88,155,015 of record CM055274.1, read on the forward strand.
AGACAATTCTCGTGCGCTGTCAAACACGTTTTAATCTAGGAAAACATAAAATAAAAATAATCATCAGACGACAAAATTTACTTCCACGTTGTAAAGGCTAATAAAGCTGAATCTGTCAACAATGCGACCCACGTTATTAAATTTAAAATTAAAATACCTTCAGGGTATTTCTAATTGCAAAGATAAGACCGACATGCGAATACGTAAGAAAGTACATTAATGAAACAATTAATTTATAATTTCTCAAACAATTTGCAGTTCTATTCCTTTTCGCGTTTGTACTTTATCTGTTGCAGTTCGCAGACGGACACTAAATATGTAAGTATATTTGTTTTCTTTTCAGAGCAATTTTAATATGATAAAACCGAAATACATCACGATGAATAATACTTTTTGTCCATCTGTAGCCTATTTCACCAACATTGCAAAGTATACTTATCTAGCAAAGTATACTTTGAGGGAGAAATTTTCAATTTTAGGATAAATTTATTAATTTTTATTATACTGAATTTATTACATTATCACAGCCATTTTGGCTGTGATAATGTAATAAATTCAGTATAATAATTCTGCATACATTGAATCATCAAATATATGCAGTTGTTAGTTTTATATGAAATAATGCATTTCAGGAAAAATAAATGATTACTCCCTCAAAGTATACTTTGCTAGAAAAGTATGCTTTGCAATTTTGATGAAATGGGCTACTGGATTAAAACATTATTGTCATGTTTTTCACTATTTCTCGGTTAATTGTAATATTTCTACCACAAACTGCGCTAACCCATCCAAAGCTGAACTGAATGTTGTCGTCTGCTGATTTTTTTCAAAATTATTATTTTGGATGTCAGCAAAGCACGTTTTGTGAGCGCCATATCCAAGATTATAACCAAACATGTTTTTGTTAAGAAGTAAGATAATAGGGAGAAAATCTACCGTTACAACGCTGAAGTAATTTTTATCCGAAATTAGTTAAGATAATTTCAAACATTTCAGACTTTATAAAGGTTGGTGGAAGGTGGGTGCAAGCGATGGGTAATTTAACGATCGGGGTTCATCCTTACCGGAATTCCGACTGGAGACCTGGTTTGGCCCTCACATACTTTGGTGTGGTATGGACCAGGTCCGGTTATTCTAATTTCAGGGCTGTATATATTGTTTCTCGATGTAAATATTCAGTTCTGATTTTGGAATTCCACCCCCCCCCCCCCCCCCCAATGCAGCAGGTTAAAACGGGATCGAACCTGTTTGCCCGGCCTTACATGACCTTAGCTGTTGATAGGCAGTTAAACACCAATAAACAAACAAACAAACAAACAAACAAACAAACAAACAGACTTTATAAAGCCATAAGTCTGCACCGATTGTGTAATTATTGTTTGATCTCCCAGTGAAACTATTTGACTGGATGAGCATGAGCACTGCACGAGCTCATCCAATACACGTGCTTAATTCTTACAATGCTGAATTAAATCGTTATTTCGTCTGATGATTTTTTCTCCATTTTTAGTTACCACACAATAGAAATGATTTTAAAGGGCTGCCCAACCACGTTTATATTAAAAAAAATACATACAAGAACCAACAGCAGACGAAAATTTCGTTTCCGGCATTCTAAGGGTTAATTTCGAGCACGAGCATGTGGTAAATTCTCATGAAAATGTTTCACAATACTATTCGTGTACAGGCGCACGAATGGATTGTTTATATAGCTGTAAAACTTGGGCAGGTTTCATGAAACCTGCCCAAGTTTTACAGCTATATAAACAATCCAAAAACAATATTGTTTTCGATAATATTAAATTACAGCAACATTTAAGAATGAGACTTCGTTTTATTTCGTGAAATTTTGTCAAATATTGATTTTATTACGAGAAAACAATTTCCCCATGTTAAATCCCCATATACATCTTATGTCTATTGGGATTTAATATGTTTTTTTTTCTAATTTCAAAAATAGTAGACCGTTTTTCAAAATTTAACTTTTGTTTTCCTAGTTAGATCATTTCCAAGCTATCTCGCCCGGTTTCGGAGTAAATCTTTAGTTGTTTGACTCGTCATATGTAGCTTCTATTTATTATATACCCTCCATGGAAATTAGCAGTTTTTTGGACTGCATACGGTAATGAATGTGTATTTGCAGCCTATTTGCGCTGTTTTCTTTCTAAATACAGAATATGAATAGATAGCGGAAGTAGTCGTATTTTCACCGGAAGTTGTTTATTTCATCGATGAGAACATATGACTTTTATTTACATCGCATAACTATGTATTTCATGGGTAGGTATATAATAAATAGCTATACTCACGTTATATTATTTTCAGACCATGATGATTTCGACGTCTCTGTTGCCTGTGTTAATCGTTGGCCTGGCGCTAGTCAGTGTGGGAGGTATGTACAGTGAAAAGTCATCAAACCGGACACCCTGGGAGGCCCCAGGCCCCAGGGTGTCCGGTTTGGAGAGGTTTCACTGCAAGTTATGTAATCGAGCATTGTGTGACAGACTTTAGTGGTTTGCTACATAACAGTCAGTGCTCCAGATAAGTTTTGTGTATAAATAGTATTATCCCCCAGATTTCATATTCCGAATGCGTATTTTACTTTTACAAATGTATTATTGATTTTCTTCCTTATTAAATAGGAACACTATATAACAAGAAACGAGGCAAAGCCACGAAGGCCAGGTTTTTTTCCAAGCATAGACACTTGGATAACATAATTATACCCACTTTTTGTAGACTAGATGGCCGTGGCCTGCATGTCGCGCCTTGGGGCGAGGCATGGACACTAACAAAATAGATATAGTAGATGGAAAAACTTTAACCAAAAAACTTTAACCGGACACACGGACGAACGGACGGACGTATGCCAAAATGCCGACGATATCGCGCTTTCCGCAAGCAGGTGTGACAATGATGATAAACACCCATGTGAAGTATCAAGGTATTGGGTGAAGCAGTTGCAGAGATATAGTACACGAAAAAACTTTAACAAAAAAATTCAAAGTAATTTGAACTTGACATAGGGCACAGGATCGCGCTTTCCGCAAGCAGGTGCGACAATGATGATCAACACCCATGTGAAGTATCAAGGTATTGGGTGAAGCAGTTGCAGAGATATAGTACACGAAAAAAACTTTAACGACAAAATTCAAAGTAATTTGACCTTGACATTGGGCACAGGATCGCGCTTTCCGCAAGCAGGTGCGACAATGATGATAAACACCCATGTGAAGTATGAAGGTATTGGGTGAAGCAGTTGCAGAGATATAGTACACGAAAAAACTTTAACAAAAAAAATCAAAGTAATTTGACCTTGACATTGGGCACAGGGGCCGCACGGTTGGGGGTTAGAATGAAAATATGGATGATGATAAACACCCATGTGAAGTTTCAAGGTAATGGGCGAAGCAGTTGCAGAGATATAGTATAACGAAAAAGTTTTAACCAAAACAATTTAACCAGACGTACGTTAAAAAGTTAACGTTGAAAATGGCTAAGTCAATTACGTAGAAATAATAGGTGAAGGTAAAAAAATGGTCACATGTTGGATAGTTGTATGTGGTAGGCACCCCTTGGTTATGCAGCTGTGAAAGTTTGGTGGTCCTAGGTGGTACAGTACCAAAGAAATGGACTTAAACACGAAAACTTAACATTGTAAACGCGAAAACTTAACATTGAAAATGGCTAAGTCGACTACGCGGAAAAAATGGGTCAAGTTAAAAAAAAAGTAACATGTTGGATAGTAATATGTGGTGGGCACCCCTTGATTATGAAGCTGTGAAAGTTTGGTGGTCCTAGGTGGTACAGTAACAAAGAAATGGACTCAAACACGAAAACTTAACATTGATTGTGGACGCCGCCCGCCGCCCGCCCGCCCGGCTTTCGCCAATCCAATAGGCTGGATTTTTTTTCAAAAAACCTGGCTAAAAAGGAAAAAAAACAACACCTATTTCAATGGGTATTCTTCTAAAATAAGTGCGTAAAATACGCCAATACGCACCTTATCTGGAGCTCTGTTTAAACAGTGAAGCTCATTCAAATGAAACGGACACATTTTCTAGAATGTCCGGTTTAGAGAGCTTCCACTGTATGTGACCACCACGACAACATAAAGTTAACACATTCTTAAAGGCACCGTGTCTCAAATATACATGGAGGCTAGAAAGTTATGAAACAGGATAGGAAAAAAAACCCCAGTTAATTATAGATTTGTATCGTATTCATGAATCTAATTGTGCTGATAAGTCACCTGTAAAAAGTGGGTATTTGTAAACAAATAATGTTTATCAGGGGCGTCGGAACAGGTCCGGCAGGTCCGGCCACTGCCGGATCAATACTTTTCACATATTTGTAATTCAAATAAAAAAGGAATGTAAATATTTGTTCTGCAATTTTGCGCATTTCTCATCAAAAGTGTATGTTGTTACCACTCAGTTGAACCGTCTCGGCGAGACGGTTCAACTGAGTGGTAACAACATACACTTTGGGTTGGTAGCGGGGGAACCCAGTAGATTCGCCAGACCATCTTATGATGCTTCCGGCGCCCCTGTTTATTATACCGGAAAATAACTAGCGTTTGCAGCGCTAGTTTTTCTTTTCAGTATTATAAACATGTTGTTCGTTCGATGGTTATTTTATTTAAATTAATTACACTAGCGTCTGTAATTGGGAACTTCTTGCTAAATTTGGCATATTATTATAAGTGCATAACCAAAAATAAAAAAATGCACAGATGTTTTCCAACTGGTACATGCATAGCGAAACTACCAACGTACAAATCCAAGTTGTCTTCGCTGTATAGTAACGTTTTCCAATTAGCATGTACTGGACTATATAGAGGATATTCATATATTTGCAACGAATATGACATATATGTTCATCGAGTGGTGTGAAATATGGACATTTCACATCACGACATACATTTCATATTCGTTGCAAAAATATGAATATTCTATTTATTATATACCGCTCCATGGAAATTAGCTGTTTTTTTAGACTGTATACGGTAATGAATGTGTATTTCATTGATCTAGAATTTGTGTGTATTTGCAGCCTATTTGCGCGTTATGAATATAGATAGCGGAAGTAGTCGTATTTTCAGCGAAAGTTGTTTATTTCGTCGATGAGAACATATGACTTTTATTTACATCGTATAACTATGTATTTCATGGGTAGGTATATAATAAAATGCATGTTTCTCGGAACATAATACAATCAAATGGTACATAAATTGTGTGTGACTCGCTTCATAAATCTTAAACAACAATGGAAACTCGTTTGAGATCCTAAAAATTACCTGGGCGCATTCACTGGTGCGACTGGTATGACTACGCCACCTGTTCATCATGTTTATTTCGTCCTGTTTCCAGAGTGCACCTGCAATACTGGGTTCACCCTCTCCGCGTCCGGCATGTTCTGTTACGTATACGTCCGGTTTACTTCCACTTGGCCGGACGCCACGGTAAGATCGCCGATACAGTGAAACCTCACCAAACCGGACACCTGGTCACAAGGTGTCCGGTTTGGAGAGGTGTCACTGTAAATTACGTAATCGAGCATTTTGTGATACAGTTTAGCAATTATGAAGTCATTTTGATGAGGGCTACATAACAGGGAAACTCATTTAAATGAAACAGACACATTTTCTAGAATGTCCCGTTTAGAGAGGTTTCAATGGTTTAACCAATCCACCCTAAGTAACTTGAATGGACTGTGATATATTAATTTCCCCACCAATCCAATTGTCACAAAATGATTTTCAGATTAGGGGTGTTTTTTTCTGCAAATAGTGCAGATCCTCATAAGACGGCTCGTCACGAGCCGGCTCATCTGGATCTACACTTTTTGCCAATACCACTCTACAGGTCTCTGGTGTCGAAAGGGTTAATTAATGCTTCCACCCCTGAATTTCTTTATTTTATGGTGTTTTGCGGCCTGTCAACCGCTAGTCATTTTAGGCCAGGCTAACGGGGTCGAATCCGAAATTCGCAAATCTGAACTGAAAATGTACGGCTAGTGCCAGGTCCTTGCCACACCAAAGTCATTTAGCCCCCTAAAAGTATTTGTTTGTTTATTGGTGTATAACGGCCTATCAACATCTAAGGTTATTTAAGGCCGGGCCAACAGTTTCGATCCCGTATTTGATCTGCTGCATTGGGAGGAAAATCTTTGCCAAGTAATAGGGAAGCGGTGGTAGGTTGGGAGGATGTCCTAAAAGTAATAGGATTAATACAACTCCGGCTACCTTTATACTTGGTATAACCTGATTCAACTATCAAGTAACAAGAAAACCAAACATAAAATGTACATGAGGACCACACCAGGGATATTGGGATTCCGGTAAGGATGAATCCCATCGTTAAACTTACCATTCGCATAATTCAACCAGCCTCCAATTGCTATTGCTAAATTTCTATAACCAGTGGAACGCAAAATCTACATGAACTCAAATAATTATTGCTAGGTCTAAATATTTAATGCTAGGTCTAATTATTTAGGAACGCCAAATCTACATAAACTCAAATAATTATTGATAGCTCTAAATCATTAGAGATATAATTAAATATTTAGAGCTATCACCAAATCATTTGAAGAGCTCTCTAAATCATTTGGAGATAGGTCTAAATATTTAATGCTAGCTCTTATTATTTATAGCTAGCAATAATTATTTGAGTTTATGTAGATTTGGCGTTCCACCTATAGAAATCACACATAGTCGCGCCTTACAACTACGTGTACACGAATATATCCGCGGACATATTCGTTAGCGCGGACATATTCGTAACTCTCACAATTGAGACAAGCCATGCGAAGCAGTTGCAGAGATATAGTATAACCAAAAACATTAACCGAACAACTTTAACCAAAAACTTTAACCAACAATTTCAAAGTAATTGTACCTTGACATTGGGCACAGGGGACGCACGGTAGTAGGTGGGGGGGGTAGAATGAAAATACAGACAATGATAAACACCCATGTGAAGTTTCAAGGTAATGGGCGAAGCAGTTGCAGAGATATAGTATAACGAAAAACTTAACCAAAATACTTTAACCAAAAATTTTAACCGGACACACGTACGTACACCAAAGTGCCGACTATATCGGCTTTCCGCAAACGGGCGCGACAAAAACTAGTACAGGCCAATAATAAACATGTAAATAAACATAAAGACCAGGGACCCGTTTCACTAAACTTCGTACGACTAAAATGTTCATAAGTGCAAATTTACGATCGTCTGGAAACTTCAATTGATGGATTTACATTTATTTAGCATATGCAGCCTATGCTCAATAAATGTAAATCCAATAATTGTTTACTAGAAAACATTGTTAATGTGACATTTACAGACTATCACAGTTTTGCAATTACGAATATTTTAGTCGTACGAAGTTTAGTGAAAAATAGGCTTTTTAGTACCAACTATACGCACCAAAGATTTGTGTTACCAAAGTGATCGGACATAATTTTGCACTTACGAACATTTTAGTCGTAGAAGTTTAGTGAAACGGAACCCTGGATTATTCTTTTATTTTCGTGTTATTCGCAAAACACGAGGACAGAATGGGCTGTTATTGTGACCATATTTTTATAATGGCCGGGTAATACGACCTAATCAATGCGTATGAATATGTGCGGTGGCTGGGGTTATATTTTTGCATTTTACAGCCATTTGTAGGTGTTGACGGGATAAATAGAATTGTAGGTTAGTGCCGTGAATGGGAAAAATATCTGGCGCGGCACGGAAACGGGATGTTCTCGAAAAGAGCCTCGCCCATCCCGTTTCCTAAGCCTTGCCAGATATTTTTTCCCATTCACGGCACTAACCTACTATTCTCTATCACATGGCATGTCTCATTACTGAAAGGTGCGAATATGCCCGCACCAGCGAATATGTCAGTGGCTATATTTATACGTGGCCTTGTATGGTTTACCGACAGACTTTCTGTGAGATCTTTGGCGCGGAGCTGATCAACCTAGACACGGCCAGCAAACAGGCAGACATCGAGGCTTTTATCATCAGCGACGGCCGTAAGTAGAACGTCAGAGTATGTAGCGCATTTTTACTGTTTATCCCGTCAGCACAGTGGGTATGTGCCGTGAAACACGGTGCCGTGAAACATTTTTGATATCCAGTTAATACAATTTTTGCATTTTACAGCCATTTGTAGGTGTTGACGGGATAAATAGAATAGTAGGTTAGTGCCGTGAATGGAAAAAAATATCTGGTGCGGCACGGAAACGGGATGTGCTCGGCAGAGCCTCGCCCATCCCGTTTGCTGAGCCTTGCCAGATATTTTTTCCCATTCACGGCACTAACCTACTATTCTCTATTTATTAGGCAAACAACGTACAGTGAACCCTCGGTAAACCGGACACAGATACACATTAGTTGTGCTTCATTTTGATAGGTTTCATTGCCCTTTATCTCCGATGATAATGCCTGTTAATGATTACAAAGCTCCAACGCTTGTCTTGAAGTAGTCATATGTCTGTTTTAAAATGGAACCTCTCTAAACCACAGGTTGAAGTAACGGACCGAGGTCTATAAATACATTAAATATGCCTAAAAGCATTAATAAATGAAGAAAAAAAATAAGCTAACACAATTTTGTTTACTCCCTCCATATACTCCATCTATTGCAGACCTCGGTCCGTTACTTCAACCTGTGCTCTAAACCGGATACCCTGGGGACCTCCCAGACCCTGGGGACCTCCCAGAGTGTCTGGTTTAGAGAGGTTCCACTGTACTTTGGTTCTCAGATATCGCCGCGTTAGAAAAATCTCATTTGCGTCGAGCATTTTATCGTCATGGAGAAATACAATTTTACTGTGAATTCACCACATGATCATTAAAAAAAACACTACCATGGAAAATATGTCAAATCCAATCATGTCTGACGAAAATCTAGTGATTTTTCACTGCATATGGCGACTTGAAAAAAATCAGAATCGAACATCTCAAATAAAAAAAACAACCTGTATCTGAGAACCAAAGTACTGTTTTATGACCTTATACTGAGTTTTGAGAGAAAAAAATGGTTTTCGTCAAGGGGTGCCTGTCCGTCCGTCCGTCTGTATATCCGTCCGTTCGTAACGTTTGTTGTAAGTAAAACTTTTAAACCGTAATAACTGGAAACTTGATATTTGGTATGTCGCTTCCTTGTGCCAGTGATTTTTTTTCTTCCACCCCTGTATCATGGATTATCTCCCCTTTTCAGACGTACAAATATTGAAAAAAAAGTGGGTATATAGGTATCTCCCTCAAGTTCAGGATTGTTTTGATATCCATAATTCGATTTTTTGAAATCAATAATTCCAGATAATTATTCAGTATTTATTCATATCAATAAATATATTTGTTGATATCAGTAATTCCATGTGCGTCATGTGTTCCATGTGTTTATTGATATCAATAATTTTATTTATTGATATCAATAATTCGATTTTATATATCAATAAATACTTAATAATAATTGCTAGCTCTAAATATTTAATGCTATAAGTATACCAGCCTGACATGGCGTTGTTTACATGCTTTGTTTATATAAACATTGGTGTATAAATAAACATGGAATTCCTGTAGGTATTTCCCTGTTTATTATGGCGCGTCGTTATACATAGTCATGATCGATATATTGTGATTGACAAAACAGTTTCTCATACTGGAGCAGTGGGTAAACTGGCAGCCAACGGTGGTATTTGATTTTAATTGTGCACTGCATGCGTTCGATGCTCACTTTGGCCATTATATATATATATATTTTTTTTTTTAAATATTGTTTTTGTGTTTTCTTTTTCTTTTTAATGCATCTTTATTACATGTAACAACAATTGACATGGTAATTATGAACCACATGCATCCACGTTTATTTATTTATTTGTTTATTATCTGAAGTGAGAGGTTTATTTTTCGACATGGTGTTCTCCTATTTGCATGTGTAGTGAGTGGAGGTGGACTTTCACAATAACACACGAATGTGCAGAATGCATTTCACAATGATTAGGTTCAAAGTGAAGTGTTTTATAATGTTGTGTAAAAGTAAATGCGCGACTGTTTCGGGATGTGTGCGTTACCTCTGGCGCCAAAATAGTAAAAGCGAGAGACAGGCAGGATTTGAACTCACGACCGTCCGATCACCAAACAGCAGATCTACCCACTGGAGCACTAAGCGATGTTATTATTATTAGCAATTCTATCGAATGTTAATGCATTTGCGCTGGTACACAAATACCATGTCTACAACATATGATGTAAACTATTTAAAAATAACACGTGTTTACAATAATATTTACAATAATAACGCGCCAGCTCAAAGCGGTACACCTCTAGGTCTAATTATAATAATGTAATTCAGCGGTTAAAAATAGTGATAACAACATATTCTTTTATGGAGAAATAGACAAAATAATCAGAAAATGTGGCCTGTCAGTACACACATGCCCAGGTTGCAGATTGGAGGAACTCTTACAAACTTCTTACTTATTTGTTTGTTTGTTTATTATAGGAATGAATGGCCTTTTTGTGTAATTTATCGGGGTGTAAACTTGGAAAAGTCGCAGGAATACTGGACGAAGGCCGGAAGGCCTCGTCCAGTATTCCCGCGACTTTTACAAGTTTATATCCCCGATAAATTCCACAAAAAGGCCATTCATTCCTTATAATTCCAGCATTTGAAATAAATTCATCAAGAAAATGTGTTTATTTTCCGTTTTCTTAAGAATTACTTTAACTGCGCCTCACTTTATGGAAAGTAGTTCGGCGTGGGAGTTTACTGGGATATAAATTTTGGGCAGAGACTTGCTACGGACCAATCAAATGTTAGAGAATTGTGTAAATATTTTTGTGCTGCAATTATTGGTGTTTAACGGCCTATTAACAGCTAAGGTCATGCAAGGCCGGGCAAACGGGTCCGATCCCGTTTTATCCTGCTGCATTGGGAGGAGGGGGGGGGGGGGGGCCCAAACCATATACGTATATGAGAGCCAAACCAGGTCTCCAGTCGGAATTCCGGTAAGGATGAACCCCGATGATCAAATGCCTGATTCACAGTGAAAACCTCTCTAAGCCGGACGCCCTGGGGATCTCCCAGGGTGTCCGGTTTAGAGAGGTTTCATTGTATTATTGTTTGTTTATCAGTATTTGGCCAGAAAATGTCTCAGATGATGTCTCTAACATAAATAACATTTTGTGCCTACGGAGTGGGCAACCTTTAACCCTTACTACCCTGAATTAAATGTTGTCGTCTGCTGGAAATGTTTTATTTTCAATATTTCTCGACAAAAACCTGGTTTTGACAGCACATGAGAATCGTCTCCAGTGGAGACGATTCTCATGTGCTGTCAAAACCAATTTTTTGTTAAGAATTAAAGCAAACATGAAAAACAGCAGACGGCAATTTCCGTCAACAGCGTAGGAAGGGTTAAATATGATATATTTTGCAGGCGTATCCAACAAGCTGGTGTGGACTCGGGGCTATGATTTGATGGTAGAGGGCAGCTGGATCTGGGCTGGGCCCGAGACTGTTACGTATACCAACTGGGACACGGGCAACCCGACTAACTCGACAACATCGTAAGTCACATGGGCACCAGGGGGGCCGTTTCGCTAAACTTCGTACGACTAAGAAGTTCGTAAGAGCAAAATTTAAATCCACAATAACATTTGTTCTGACAACCGATTTTGAAAAAATCTGTCGTGGATGTGCTACATTTAATGACATGAACGTGTAGGTACAAACTGGTAGTATTAGAGAAACACATGTGGAAAGTAAATTCATAGAAATCTTCGTACGAACATTTTTATCGTAAGAAGTTTAGTGAAACGGGCCCCAGGGGGCCGTTTCGCTAAACTTCTTACGACTAAAATGTTCGTAAGCGAAAAATTATGATTGTCTATAAATTTCACATTAACAATGTTTTCTTGTAAACAATTATTGGATTTGCATTTAATGAGCTATCAATTGAATTTTCCAGACGATCATAAATTTGCACTTATGAACATTTTAGTGAACGAAGGAAGTTTAGTGAAACGGACCCAGTTACAGACAGAAAATTCATGTTACACCAGTTCTTGAATTACCTCCATTGGCAATATCATTTATAACAGGGAGTAAAACATTCATAAACGTTTTTGTCACTTCCTGATACTATTTAACCGAAAAAAGACATTACATGTAATTGTTTTATTATAATTTGAGAAATTTCCATGTACGCGATTTCAATATATTTTATTTCTCCAGTTTATGAGCGGAAAATCCGCCCCTAGGTCAATGTAACTATTCGATATCGATAAGCTTTTTTTCAGGTCAATATTACTTGTCACGTGTCCAGCATCTAGACAATCGCGTACATGGAAATTTCCCAATTTATAATAACATTTTGTATTAATTTATCTTCACTGGGGTTTTAACGCTTACTGTGCTGAATTAAATTCTGTCGTCTGCTGGAAATGTTTTATTTTCAATATTTCTCGATGAAACCCTGTTTTGGCAGCGCATGAGAATCGTCTCCACTGGAGACGATTCTCATGTGCTGTCAAAACAGGTTTTTCGTTAAGAATTAAGGCAAAAATGAAAAACAGCAGACGGAAAATTTCCGTCAACAGCGTAGGAAAGGTTAAGCATGTGTACTCCAAGTAGTCAAAGCTAATTCGATCGTCTATGACCTGATCGGGGTGATACAGTTGTTTTTATGACACCTGCTTTTTTTCGTAATTATTGTAAATCATTTTAAACCCTTAGAATGCTGGAAACGAAAAGTGTCGTCTGCTGTTGCTTAATATTTTGCCTTTTTTCTCAATAAAAACATGGTTTAACAGCACCTTAGAATCATTTCCATTGGAAATGATTCTAAAGTGCTGTCAAAACATGTTTTGTATGAGAAAAATGGAAAACATAAAATAAACAGCATACGACACAATTTAATTCAGCTGTGTAAGAGTTAAGATAGGGATTAACAAGTTGTTAGTAAGGGCTTATAAGTATGGTATTACTTAGGCGTTGGCGTCACAGATATTTTAACCAGGTTAAACACACACAGGTGGAATACTTTTTAAGGCTGTAAAGTATAGTGTATGGAAATGGGTGGGTGGGGGTAACGTTTTCCAAATGAGCCAAGTATTGGGTCCTATGTCCGAGACTTCCACCTGTGGTGTTTCGGGTTCAAAGGGTTAAAGGTACAAAATGATTTTCAGACCAGTCCTTTTATGAACATGTGGTGTTTTTATTCTCAAAATTATGAAAATTACTTGAACTTGAGTGCAGATCCTGATGAGACGGTTCGTCACGAGCCGGCTCAGCTGGATCTACACTTTGCGCCAATACCACTATACAGGCCTGTGGTGTTGAAAGGGTTAAGGGTTGCACCCCCTCTGCGTAAGAGCCTGGGTCTTAAAGATACATGCCCACTCAGTAGGCACAAAATGTTCTTTATAGGAATTAAATAAGCATACAATTGTGTCCACCACTATTCCGCCAGTTCTAAAAATTACGAGTGCCCGCTATACAGATATAATCATTTATGAGTATCTATTTTAATGATAGTGACGCGCGGTGGTATCAGGCTATTTTCATATGCAAATGAGGCATACTATTTTTTTTTTAATTATTTATACTAATTAAATGCGTCTCCTGAAAAAATAATACTTTCGACATATTATAAAATACATTTATGATCATTGCACATCAAAAAATAAATACAGAGGACAAATAGTAATGTCCGTTAACATTTTAAGGAAACATGGTTATCACCCCTGATATCAGTGTGGAAATTTATGTCGGATATAAAATGTATAACAGTGCCAATCAATACATGGGGTAATGGTGAATGAATGTTTATTTTGCCAGAAAATATCTCAGATGATGTCTCTGAGTGGGCATGTACCTTTAAAATTTCAACTACTTGCAGCTATAACTGCCTATCGTTCCGAGCTGGAACTTCAGATTACACCTGGCAAGACGCCAATTGTGACAACAGCAAGCCGTATATCTGCCAATATTCTGTAAGTATATAGAGAATAGTATGTTAGTGCCGTGAATGGGAAAAAATATCCGGCAAGGCTCAAGAATTTCTTTATTTCTCATCAGAAGTATATGTTGTGACCACTCATTTGAACCGTCTCGCCGAGACGGTTCAAATGAGTGGTCACAACATATACTTTGGTTCAGAAATAAGGAAAATAGATAGAGAATAGTAGGTTAGTGCCGTGGATGGGAAAAAAATATCTGGCAAGGCTCAGGAAACGGGATGGGCGAGGCTCTGCCGAGCACATCCCGTTTCCATGCCGCGCCAGATATTTTTTCCCATTCACGGCACTAACCTACTATTCTATTTATCCCGTCAACACCTTGAAATGGCTGTAAAATGCAAAAATTGTATTGACTGGATATCAAAAATGTTTCACGGCACCGTGTTTCACGGCACATACGCACTGTGTTGACGGGATAAATAGCCATCCCTATATGAGGCACGCCATGTGATTTCGTACCTTCGAAGGATCTGCGTAATTATATTTGTACTCTGAAAATGTTGTCAACTTTTAACTTTATTTATGAATAGATAGCGTTTTGTCGTCTTTTCATTGTTTACACAATCTCTTTGAGCACATGCATCTAATGTTTTGGTGCAATAGTTACAGATTCGATTCATCATTAAAATACATTTTACATCAGGTTTTAAACATATTTTTTCACGAAACATCGAACCATCTATATACTGTAAAGGATGGATTCATTGTTGAGATACGCCTACCACCCCATCCTAGCCAATATTTGGGATGAAGTATACACTGTATTTAAAGAATTACCATGCGAGTTCGTACCTCAGAACTGACAGAACATGTCTGATATTCTGTGAAAAATATTTACAAAATTTATTGGCATGGTATGTGTGATGGGGGGGAGGGGAGGCGAATCCCAAAATCAGACCTGCATATTTATTATCAGGCTACAGGAGTGTGCTGCTATTTGATCGATTAGGAGCTACACTGGTCACAAATCCATAAGCGAGTCAAAACCACACATATGTTGCATTCTATTTTGCAGACTGGAGCTAGCACAAGCACAAGCACAAGCACAAGCAGCACAAGCACAAGCACAAGCACAAGCACAAGCAGCACAAGCACAAGCACAAGCACAAGCACAAGCACAAGCACAAGCACAAGCACTGTTATTCCCTAGTATGTGGAAAACCGGAAACATGGCCCATGCTGCATTTTAGTTATAAATCTACTACTGTCTGTTTCACGAAAGCTGCCCAAATTTTACGGCGGCTATGTAAACAATTCAAAAACAATATTTTTTTCGATAATATTAAGTTAAAGAAAAATTGAAGAATGAGCCTCCTTTTTATTTCATGAAATTTGGTGAAATATTGATTTTAATGCGAAAAAACAATTTCCCCATGTTAAATGGGGATTTAACATGGGGAAATTTTTTAGAATTTCAGAAATACTGGACCGATTTTTAAAATTTAACTTTTGTTTTCTTAGTTGGATCATTTCCAAGCTATCTGGCTAGGTTTCGGAGTCAATTTCCATAATTTTTTTGTTTTTTGACTCCTCCCACAACTCCTCTACCTCTTTTCCCCCCATGTTAAATTCCCATAGAGAAATCAATTTTTCGTAATAAAACCAATATTTCACCAAATTTCACGAAATAAAAAGAAGGCTCATTCTTAAATTATCCTTTAATTTAATATTATAGAAAAAAAAATTGTGTTTGCATTGTTTATATGGCCGTAAAATTTGGGCAGGTTTCGTGAAACAGACAGTAATTGTGGGCACAGCCACAGGTGTTTGTACGCAGCCCCGCAGGGGATATAATTATTTTTTTTATTAATTCGTCCCCACGAAATAATTTGTTTCCTCAACAATTGAGGGAACAAATTGTTATTTCATGGGAACAAATTAAAACAAAAAAAGAATTCTACGTCCTCTGCGGGGCTCCGTATGTTTGAACAGATGGTCATTATTTTGATGTCGTGGGTATTTTGGTGGATTTGTGTAGATTTTGGTGGATTTCGTTGGTTTTGGGTAATTATCTACACATGGACCCCTTTTATACTGTCAAAATATCCATGTGTAATTCGCAGGATGTGACGTAAGTTGTATGTTGGCAACAATGCACCTAAATCACCAGAGATACAGAAATAATCCATAAAACACCGAAATATGAACCGTACTTCAAGAACCTGTGGTTGTGGGTATTTACGCACTAATTTGTGACTATATAATTCCAGCACAAAAATATTTACACAATTCCCTAACATTTGATAGGCCAGTAGCAAGTCTCTGTCCAAAATTTATATCCCAGTAAACTCCCATGCCGAACTACTTTCCGTAACCGTGAGGCGCAGTTAAAATAATTCTTAAGAAAATGGAAAATAAACACATTTTCTTGATGAATTTATTTCAAATGCTGGAATTATAAGGAATGAATGACCTTTTTGTGGAATTTATCGGGGATATAAACTTGGAAAAGTCGCGGGAATACTGGACGAGGCCTTCGTCCAGTATTCCCGCGACTTTTCCAAGTTTATACCCCGATAAATTCCACAAAAACGACATTCATTCGTATAGTATGAGCTGGCTCATCTGGATCTACAGTGTTTATAAAGATTGGCTGTATGGCATGTAGGGTTGAAAATAATGAAGTCAATAAAGTCTATGGATACAACACTTTTTACTGAAAAAAATATATCTGTAGCCTATTTCATCAACATTGCAAAGTATACTTTAGTAGCAAAGTCTGAATTTATTACATTATCACAGCCAATTTGGCTGTGATAATGTAATAAATTCAGTATAATAATTCTGCATACTTTTAATCATGAAATATATGCAGTTGTTAGTTCTATATGAAATAATGCATTTCAGGAAAAATAAATGATTACACCCTCAAAGTATACTTTGCTAGTAAAGTATACTTTGCAATGTTGATGAAATAGGCTACTGATTACCGGTATTTTGTTTATTTCTCCATAAAAGAATATGTTGTTACTACTCCTTTGAATAAAAATATATTCAGCCCTGAAATTAGAATAACCTGAACTGGTGGTGCCAGGTCCATACCACACCAAAGTCACTTCGCCCCTTCCCTTCCCCTAGCATTAGGAATAATCATACTAATCTTATAAGGGGTATAACCAGATTCAACTCTCGCGTACAAAAGAATGCAAAAGATGTACCTGAGGGCCAAACCACGTCTCCGGTCGGGATTCCGTTTCGATCGTTAAATTACCTACCGCACACTCTCTTGTAAGGGATATAACCAGATTCAACTCTCACATACAAGAATGCCAAAGATGTACCAGAGGGCCAAACCACCAAACCAGGGGGCCGTTTCACTAAACTTTGTATGACTAAAATGTTCGTAAGTGCAAATTTAGGATCGTCTGGAAATGTCAATTTTTGGATTTACATTTATTGCACATAGGCTGCTCAATAAATGTAAATCCAATAATTGTTTACAAGAAAACGTTGTTAATAGTGAAATTTACAGACTATCTTAATTTTGCACTTACAAACATTTTAGTTGTACAAAGTTTAGTTAAACGGCCCCCTGGTCTCCGGTCGGGATTCCGGTAAGGATGAATATCGATCGTTAAATTACCCATCGCATGCTCCCAACCAACCACCACAACTTGCCATGAAAGCAATTCTGCAAAAACCAGGTACTCACTTTTCAGACGTTTCGGCACAAGGCCTTTATCAAGGAATTAGTTTCTACTGAACGCTAAGTGGCATCCAGTTTAGATTTCACAATGTACTATTGCGGAAAGATTATCATGACTAAACCAGAACCAGGGAATTGAAGCTTGGAAGATCTGGTGAAAGAGATGTGAAAGGGATTGTGAAATCTAAAATGGATGCAACTTAGAGTTCAGTGGAAACTAATTCCTTGATACAAGCGTTCCTGGTTTTTATAGAATTGTTGCACATATTAATTGTATTATTGAGGAAAGATTATTGTCAAGGAAGGACACACTCTTGTGGTCAAATCACGAGCTAACATGTTCACAAGCGAAGGATGATTTATTGACCGAACACCAAATAATGTGGGTCCAGTAGCCTATTTCACCAAAATCGCAAAGTATACTTTGAGGGAGTAATCATTTATTTTTCCTGAAATGCATTATTTCATATAGAACTAACGACTGCATATATTTGATGATTAAAAGTATGCAGAATTATTATACTGAATTTATTACATTATCACAGCCAAAATGGCCAAAATGGCTGTGATAATGTAATAAATTCAGTAGAATAAAAATTAATAAATTTATCATACTAGATGGCTGCGGCCTGCATGTCGCGCCTTGTGGCGAGGCATGGACACTAAAAAAAGAGATATAGTATAACGAAAAACTTTAACCAAAATACTTAACCAAAAAACTTAACCAAAAAGTTTAACCGGACACACGTACGTACGCCAAAGTGCCGACTATATCACGCTTTCCGCAAGCGGGCGCGACAAAAACATTAACCACAAACTTCAAAGTAATTTGACCTTGGGCACAGGGGCCGCACAGGAGGGGGGTAGAATGAAAATATAGATGATGATAAACACCCATGTGAAGTTTCAAGGTAATGGGCAAAGCAGTTGCAGAGATATAGTATAACGAAAAACTTT
Source organism: Conchocele bisecta (assembly GCA_029237695.1). NCBI lineage: Eukaryota > Metazoa > Mollusca > Bivalvia > Lucinida > Thyasiridae > Conchocele > Conchocele bisecta. Next base: position 88,173,648 of record CM055274.1, read on the forward strand.
AACAACAAACTTTAACCAAAAAACTTAACCAAAAACTTTAACCAAAGAACTTAACCAAAAACTTTAACCAAAAAACTTAACCAAAAACTTTAACCAAAGAACTTAACCAAAAACTTCAAAGTAATTTGACCTTGACATTGGGCACAGGGGCCGCACGGGAGGGGGTAGAGAATGATAGATGATGATAAACACCCATATGAAGTTTCAAGGTAATGGGCAAAGCAGTTGCAGAGATGTACTATAACGAAAAACTTTAACCAAAAAACTTAACCAAAAACTTCAAAGTAATTTGACCTTGACATTGGGCACAGGGGCCGCACGGGAGATGGGTAGAATGAAAATATAGATGATGATAAACACCCATGTGAAGTTTCAAGGTAATGGGCAAAGCAGTTGCAGAGTATAGTATACGAAAATTAACAAAAAAACAAAAAACTAACAAAAACAAACCAAAAAACGAACTTAACAACCAACTTAACCAAAAATTTAACCAAAAAACTTAACCCAAAACTTTAACCAAAGAACTTAACCAAAAATTTCAAAGTAATTTGACCTTGACATTGGGCACAGGGGCCGGACAGGAGGGGGTAGAATGAAAATATAGATGATGATAAACACCATATGAAGTTTCAAGGTAATGGGCAAAGCAGTTGCAGAGATATAGTATAACGAAAAACTTTAACCAAAAAACTTAAACAAAAACTTTAACAAAAAACAAAAAATTAACCAAAAACTTCAAAGTAATTTGACCTTGACATTGGGCACAGGGGCCGCACGGGATGGGGGTAGAATGAAAATATAGATGATGATAAACACCCATGTGAAGTTTCAAGGTAATGGGCAAAGCAGTTGCAGAGATATAGTATAACGAAAAACTTTAACCAAAAACTTTAACCAAAAAACTTAACCAAAAAACTTAACCAAAAACTTTAACCAAAGAATTTAACCAAAAACTTTAACCAAAAAACTTAACCAAACAACTTAACCAAAAAACTTAACCAAAAACTTTAACCAAAGAACTTAACCAAAAACTTTAACCAAAAAACTTAACCTTACAGCTTAACCAAAAACTTTAACCGGACGGCCGACTATATCGCGCTTTCCGCAAACGGGCGCGACAAAAATTGAAAATTTATCCCTCAAAGTATACTTTGCTAGAAAAGTATACTTTGCAATGTTGGTGAAATAGGCTACAGACTGTGTGGATGCAGTCTAACCATGGCTTACACTGGTCACAAATGTCACAAGGTTCATTTATTCAGCTGGCAGCCCACGAATGTTCTACATTGTGACATTGTGCAGTGTCTACATAGTTCATGCACAGGTTGAAGACTTGGACCTGTGACAAAAGAAATTCCCATTAAAAAATCCCATTACCAGAGAGCCCCAGATAAGCGTATTGGCGTATTTTATGCACTTATTTTAGCAGAATATTCATTGATTATCAAAAGTGGGAGTACAAAATACTCACAGCAATGTGGAAATACACATTGATTTTTCAAATTGAGTATTGAAAATACTATAACAAAGTTGAAATTTAATTAGTTGAGCTGCAAAAAGCAAATAGTGTTAAGTGAATTTTTAAGTTTGTTTTACCTTTTTTTATGATTTGTTCCCTATTTAATAAGGAAGAAAATCAATAATACATTTGTAAAAGTAAAATAAGCATTGAATATGAAATCTGGGAGCATAATACTCTTTAGATACAAAATTGGAGCTCTGTTACCCCACCCACCTGGTCTCGTACTGTACACGTTTACTATACTGTATATAGTAAACGTGTACAGTACTAGACCAGGTGGGTGGGGGTAATGGGATTTTTGTAATGGGCATTTTTTGGTGCGTAACAGCTCCGAGTTTTCCACATGTGATTTCACGCACTGGTCAACTGATAAATATAAAACAAAATATAAATAAACAAATAATCAAATAATAACAAGTGCACAACAAACTCTCTACTCAGAGCTCCAGATAAGCTGCGTATTTGCTTAAATACCCAATTAAAATTGCCAAAAACCCAATTGAAATCAGAAGTAGCGAGTATCAAAATATTTATGGTACCTTCATCATGCTGCAGAAAACAATAAATAGATCACAAATATAGCATACTTTTCTTATTTTCCATGATAACACATTACATGATTTCATTTCGAAGCAAACTATTCAACAATTGCTCTCTGTTGATGTGTAAACAGTAGTGTGATTTTATTTTACTCAATTCAAATTTTGAAATACTCAATTGCTTCAGAAATAATGGAGTGACAATACTCAATTACTTCAGAAATAATGGAGTGACAATACTCAATTACTTCAGAAATAATGGAGTGACAATACTCAATTACTAATGACTTATCTGGAGCTCTGCTCTACTTGTAAATGGACGGAATGTGCAACTGAAACACCAGGGGCCCGTTTCACTAAACTTTGTAGGAATAAAATTTTCGCAAGTGCAAAATTATGATAGTCTGTAAATTTCACATTAACATCGTTTTCTTGTAAACAATTATTGGATTTACATTTATTGAGCATCCAGACGATCCTAAATTTACACTGAACATTTTAGTCGTACGAAGTTTAGTGGAACTGTCACCAGATATGTGGCCGTGACTGGAGACATGGGGATAATGGAATTTGCGACCGGTGTATTTATTCATTCATCCTGATTAACAGCCTGTCAACAGCTAAGGTCATTTTAAACCGGGTTGACAGGGTGGAATCCCATATGTTACCCGTTGTGATGAGGGTAATCCCAAAATCAGAACTGAATAGTTACACAAAAAAATATGATGTGCCAATATTCTGTTCAAAACTATATGTTGTTACCACTCATATGAACCGTCTCATCGAGACGGTTCATATGAGTGGTAACAACATATACTTTTATGGAGAAATAAACAAAATAATATTTTTTCGACAAAAAGTATTGTATCCAAAGATATTGTATCTAAGGTCATTTTAAACCGGGTTGACAGGGTGGAATCCCATATGTTACCCGTTGTGACGAGGGTAATCCCAAAATCAGAACTGAATATTTACAGAAAAAAAATATATTCAACCCTGAAATTAGAATAACATGACCTGGTGCCAGGTCCTCACCATACCAGAGTCACTTAGCCCCACTTCCCAAAAGTAATAGGATTAGTACTAAAATGTTAATGGATTTATTGGTGTTTAACGGCCTATCAACAGCTAAGGTCATTCAAGGCCGGGCCAACGGGTTTGATCAGAACGGAATATTTAAAAAAAAAAAAATATTCAGCCCTGAAATTAAAATAATCTGACCTGTTGCCAGGGTCCATACCACACCAAAGTCACTTGGCCCCTTCCCCTCAGAGTAATATGATTACGAATAATCGTAATACTCACATAAGGGGCATAACCAGATTCAACTGTCATATACAAGAATGACAAGGACGTACACGAGGGCCAAACCAGTAGCCGATTTCATCAACATTGCAAAGTTTACTTTTCTAGCAAAGTATACTTTGAGGGAGAAATTTTCAATTTTAGGCCAGTTTTTTTTTATTAGTTGGTTTACAGATCCGCCGACCCGATTTTTTGACAATGTGGAAAAAAATAAAAAATTTAATTTCCGATTTTTTTTTAGATTCTTTTACCTCCGATCCAAAAAAAAAATAAAAAATATTTTTTTTTGCTGTGCCGAGAAAAGTAAGTGGCGGAAACCAGATCTTAGCAGCAGCGACAACAACAAAAACCTGCGAATGGATGATTCGATATGATTTGATATATCTCCAATATGATTTGATATATCTCCGTTTCAGATTGAATGCAAAAATTCAAAACCTTAACGCTCGGGTAAATGGCCTATATTTTCTGTTTTCTTGCTCCAATGTGCTTCATATTTCATGTATGCGTTCTTCCTAGGGTCCTCTACCGCCCTGCCGCAAATCCACACTCGTGCCACCCCCACTGATATTCGTTTCAACTATATCGCCGCTTCGTTGTCTTGTATTTAATTATACCAGATACGGTATTAATATGTACGCATTACGCAACCCATTCACAGTGATCAACATTCAACAGTATGTGAATATGAAACCGAGTTGCTATGTAGAATATAAAGAAACTTGCTGAACCGACTCCCTACGTTAACCGACAAACTCTTGGTCCGAGACGATGCCGGTTAACACAAGTTTCACTCTATCACAATCACTGGCCTTTTTGTTTTTTAACCGACCACAAACCGACCCAACCATGAGCCTTAAAAAGGTGAACCGACCCAACCATGTGCCTTAAAAAGGTGATTTTTATGGTGTTCGGACCATCCGTCTGTCCGTCACACGTTCGGTTAACCACTTCGTAACAGTTTCTCAAACCGGCCATATCTTCTACATAAGTTGCTCAAGTTCTTCAATATTTCAACACATCATTCATTGGTATGTGTGCTATACCTGCCTTGTCATACTTTATATTACCTTGACCTTTTGACCTTCACAGGGCTGCTGAAAAGACTTAGCAATTTCGGTTAACCAGTTTGTCACAGTTTCTCAAACTGGCCATAGCATCTACACAAGTTGCTTAACTGCTTCAATATTTCCATACTTCATTCATTTGCATGTATGCTACACCTGCCTTGCCACTACATATGACCTTCACCCTTTCACTTAACACTTTTGGTTCACCCGTTTGTCAGTTTCTTCAATATGCCGCCGGTGGCATCCGCGTTTGACAGACTTTTTTTTTATTTTTTTTTTTTTTATTTCCCCGACCGACCCAAAAAGAATAAAAAAATTGAAAAAACTTTTTTTATTTTTATTTTTTTCCGACCGACCGACCCGATCTCGCGGAAAAAAAATCAGTAAACCAACAAATAAAAAAAAACTGGCCTTAGGATAAATTTATTAATTTTTATTATACTGAATTTATTACATTATCACAGCCATTTTGGCTGTGATAATGTAATAAATTTAGTATAATAATTCTGCATACTTTTAATCATCAAATATATGCAGTAGTTAGTTCTATATGAAATAATGCATTTCATGAAAAATAAATGATTGCTCCCTCAGAGTATACCCTTATTCAGGCAAGGATGAACCCTGATCGTTAAATTACCCATCGCATGCTCAAATGTAAAATGGAATATGAAGAAAAAATGTAGGGCAGGAATGTGTCAAGTCGTGGTCCAGTGGTTCTAATCTGTGTGTAAATAAATAAAACTATGGAATGTTGCGATTAATAAAATAAATATATAAGTAAAAGATCTATACAAACATGCAAATATATCAACAAATACTAAATATTCAAGGTTACATATAATATGTACAGTTGAGCATCTGTAAACTGGACACCCTGTGAGGGTGTCCGGTTTACAGATGTTCCACTGTACACATGGTTCAGGTATACGAGCAACAGATATGTTTTAGTGCTTTGCAATCATGAACACACATTAAAGACTGCCCATCCAAATCAATCACCATTGAAATTCAAAGGTGTCCAGTGTATCGAGGTTCAATAGCAGTGTCAGTATCACGGTGTATTACAGATACGTTATCATGCAGTATTGTGTTACCGCCGATAAATATCTCAGCTTTTGACTGGTCAGCTTGACCAGTGATACGAGACCATGTTGTTTGTCTGTTCCAAGACATATTCATGATATTTACAGAGCGAAATATAATTGTAGCTCGGGTCGATTAGAGCGATGGTACGGTAAACCAGAGATCCCGGGTTCGAGCCTCGGGTCGGATATGCATCTTTTTCGCCCTGTGACATAATGAATTGCCGTCTGCTATTTTTGAACTATTTATAACCCACAAGTTTCCCAGCATGCAAACTGTTAATATATCAGATATTCTACACAAAGTTTAAAATCAAATTAATAAAACACTATAATGTTTATCTAGCAAGAAAACTCAAATTCAATCCCATTTACCTATGAAAACTGCATAACGAAATTTCAGCTGGTTATTGTTTATCGCTAACTAGCTGTCCATTTACCAAATACACACTCACAATAACACGTTGTTTAATCTTGTACTGACGTGGCTATGCATATTCTCAATACATCAATCAACATTCAAAAACTATTTTACCAGTATTTTATTGGTTACACATTATATTTTCCCAAATGGTATCAATGTAGAGGCACAATAAAAACAAAGGCGTCGTTATCACTAATGCTAATCCCCTCTGGCAGCCTTGATAATAAAAACAAAAAACAAATCTTTAACGGATTTGCCTTACAAACGAGGTGAACACAAGTCCTCAGTGACCTTGAACAAAGCACCATCCATAGACACACAGTCTGGCGAAATATTTACAAAATCTGTGAAGCAGTTCTGAACTTATAGACAAATGAAAGGTGTTACTAACGTACGTACATAGACTAATGCTATTTATTATATACCTACCCATGAAATACATAGTTATACGATGTAAATAAAAGTCATACGTTCTCATCGATGAAATAAACATCTTCCGGTGAAAATACGACTACTTCCGCTATCTATATTCATAACGTGCACCTGCAGTGCCGGATTGCAAATAGGCTGCAAATACACATTCATTACCGTATACAGTCTCAAAAACTGCTAATTTCCATGGAGCAGTATATAATAAATAACATATTCATATTTTTGCAAGGAATATGACATATTGTTCATCTCGTGAAATATGGACATTCCACACCACTCGATGGACATATATCTCATATTCGTTGCAAACATATGAATATCCTCTATATTCCTCTTGCCTATCGTCAAGGGGATAAAAATCTCACATGTTCTTAGGTGCAACATCACAAAATTATTTTCGTGTCTTATAAATATCAACAAGAACTGGCATTGTTAAACAAAGCTAATCCCCTCACTGGCAGCCATAATAAAAAAAATCAAGTCCTCAGTGACACTGACCTTGGGCAGTCGGATGTGGGTCATATGCAAAACAAAGCAGCATACCGAGACACACATTGTGCCCAAATATTATCAAAATCGGTGAAGCGGTTCATGAGTTATTGAAAAATGAAAGGTGTTACTAACGTACATATGTACATACATGATCGTACATGGGCTAACGCTATATCCCCTCTTGCCTATCGTCGAGGGGATACTGAGTAGATTTGAATCATCTGAGGGCCATTTCACTAAACTTTGTACAATTAAAATGCTCGTAGGTGCAACATTATGATAGTCTGTACATTTTGTCTTTTAAACAATTATTGGATTTACATTCATTGAACATAGGCTGCATATCCATCAATTGAAATTTCCAGACGATCCAAAACTTGCACTTACGAACATTTTAGTCGTACAAAGTTTAGTGAAACGGGCCCCTGGTTCCCAGTCTGCCAACACATTGGATGGCTCCCTGCGTGGCAATCATACATGGTCCGGTTCCCCAGTGTGTTAGCCGGTATCGACAGACCAGGACACGGAATCGAGACTCTGGGATACACTGGTGGCATCCTCACCCATGGCCAGGCGTCTATTTGTCACGGCCTGAAGTATATCACAGCTTTCTGCTATTCCTTATTGACGATGTGGTTGATTGAACGGAATACACATCTTTCAACAGCATGGTCATATGAGACATGCAGAGCTCCAGATAAGCTTTGTGTCTAAAGCGTACTATACCCCCTGATTTCAAAATCATTGCGTGTTTTACCTGTACAAATGGGTTATTGATTTTCTTCATTACTAAATAGGGAACAAATGATAAAAAATATAACAAATTTAAACATTCACTTATTTGAGCTGCAAAAAGCAAACACTGTTTGCTTTTTGCAGCTCAACTAAGTGAATTTTCAACTTTATGACAGTATTTTCACTACTCAATTTGAAAATCAATGCGTATTTTCACATTGCTGTGCGTATTTTGTACTCTCAATTTTGATAGTCAATGCGTATTCAGCTAAAATAATTACGTAAAATACGCCAATACACACCTTATCTGGAGCTCTGGACATGCCATGTAATTTTGTACCTTCGGACATCTGCGTAATTTCATTAAATACGTTTACAAAATATACAAAATATTCATATATAAAGTCAAAATTTTCAGAGTACATGCGGAATATAATTCCGCACATACACTGAAAATACATCAACTTTTTATTTCACTTACGGAAAATATAGTAAATTTTGTAAAAGCATTTCATGAAATTACGTGGATGTCCGAAGGTACAAAATCACATGGCGGGTCTCATAATTATGATCTTGCTGTTGATCTTACATATGTGGCTGTGACTGGAGGGAGCAACGGGGCTTATGGGATTTGTGACCAGTGTCGCTCGTGGCCAAATAGCACACTCTTGCAGGGTGATAGTGATCTATATTGCAAATGGAATGGCAAACACTGCAGATCCTGATCAGACTGCCGATGCACAGGCTGATTTGGATCTACACTGGTTGCAGAACTCATAAACCCCATTTCTCCAGTCACAGCCTCATATACTGATGGTCGATTGAACGGATTATACATCTTTCAGCAGCAAGATCATATGTGGCTGTGACTGGAGAAATGGGACTTATGGGATTTGTGACCAGTGTCGCTCCTGACCAAATAGCAATCTATATTGCTTGTTGTGCCATATACTTCTAAGCACACTTAAAGAAAATATTTATGATTTTCCCCAATCAAAATTGCATATCCTCAGCATGAAATGGGTTAAGGGTGAAGGTAAACGAGAGAATACAATACCTTCCTAAGGATGTCACCGATGGAAATGAGTTGTTCCTGGCTCACACTGCTCAGGTCGTCCAGTTGGTCCGGGTGCATCTTCGAGATAGACTTCAACAGTTCCCGCTGCTCTAGTAGCTCCACAGACTGCAGCGAAAACTGGGGAAGACCATCAGATGGCTCCGGTATCAGTCCACCCTCATCTTCTGGAACCAGTCCAACACCAACTTCCTGTTTCTGAACCAGTCTGTGCGGCCCTGGTGCAAGCATATTTGTAGAGTTTTTGCTGTATGACCTTAATTCAGGGATTGACGGTGCGTGAATTTGACGTTTGGAATTACCCCGCTTTGGGATTGTTCTATTCATTTTCATTCCTTCAGCATAGCTTTGTCGGGTGCTTAAGCGAAGCTTGAGTTCATCTGTTATGCTCATTGAAGGGCTGGGCTCCTGGACACTTCTGCTGAAGGACATCCTTGACCTTGAGAGGCTTTCTGCAGGTGGTGGTGGGGGTGCCGGTGGAACAGGGGAAGGGGGTCCTGATGACAACCGAGGTGCGATGGGCTGTTTAATTAACTTTGGTGCCAATGGATCTTTTCTAAGTTTAACCCTGATTTTGTTTTTCTTTTGAGCTTTAATGTTGTTCGATTGAACATTGTTTAATTCAGGAGCTGGTGCTAGTTTGACCCTGATAGAGTTATTGTTCATGTTTTCTGATTCAGCAATTTCTGTTAATTTGACCCTGGTAAACCTATTTTCCCCACCATCATGCTTATGTGGAAATTTGATTTCTGAATTCTGCTTAGAAGTCATCAACTGCTCTGTCAAATGTTTGCCGTGTTCACTATTGTTTGTGCAGTCTGATTTTGCCTTCATTTTTCCCAGGAAAGGAGCCTCTCTAATTTGTTCCATTTTGACTGAATTATATTCTATTTCACAGATTTCCCCCCCGGCACTGTAACATGTTTCCTGCCCTTTGTACACATTGTTTAAACTGTCATATAGTGAAGTTGTACTTCTGTCATTATCAATATCTTTTCGCTTACTTTTTCTTGGAGTCTTAATTGGCTTATCGTCATCATTTTCACTCATGTCAAGTTTCACTGTTGTATCATCTTTGGTATTTTCATAGTTTATATTTTGTTCGGGACTTTTTTCATTGAATTCATATTCCAACCCATTCATTTCACTGTCTTCTGGAATATTTTTCATGACACTACCTTTTTTAGGGACATTTCTTAATTGTGTTTCCAGGTTATTTTCAAGAAGGTGAGTTTGACAGCGAGAAAGATTTTGATTTAAATCAGTCTTACTGACATCAACAGAAGGATTGCCTTTTGAATGTGGCCTATCATTGATCAGAGTGTCCTGTGAAAAGGTGGGAGCATCATTATCAGGTGAACATGAGAGCTCTTCTAGGATCTCCAAGTTGCGGGGAGTGACCAACACAGAGTTTCTGGACATGGTTGATGTTGGAGACATGTCTCCATCTCGTGGAGTGGTTAAAGCAGAATGTCTGGGTGTAGTCGAGGCAGATGTTTCCATATCCCGTGGAGTGATTAATGCCGTATTCCTGGGTGTGGTTGTAGTTGACGAGTCTATGTCTCGCGGGGTACTCTGTACAGATGGGTCGAAGTTTCGTGGAGTCGTCACAATTGATGGAATATTTCTCGGAGTGCTATCACTATCATCTGCTAGAATTTCCAGTGTATTATGGAACAGTTTAAGAACATCAATCTTGAACTCATTTTCCATTTCAATTCCTGTGGGTGGGATTTCAGCTTTTGTGCCATAAACATCTTTTATAATATTTACTTTAGGCATGTTCATTTCAGCATCAATGTGTAGTGGAGAACTATCAACCATATTATTGGCAACTACAAGTGGCTCAAACTGGTTTACTGTGGTTTTTGTACTGGCATTAGCTAAAAGGTTAATCTCTGTTGGTGGATCCACTGTTTGTGAGCTTGGCAAGCTTGGTTTTGGTTCTACGTCTACTAACTTAACGTCATCACGTCCTGAATGTTTTCCCCGGCAAGATGTGGCGGCAGCTTGTGCATCACATGATTTAGTGGAATCCTGTCTTTCCAATGTCTTTGCTTCCATTTTCCCATTCAGTGAAAGACCAAAGAAACTATCAAAAGACCGCTCGGTATCAGACAATTTTCTAGATGCTGTTAAGCTATTCTTGGTTGGCATGTCATCCCGAAACTGGTCATGGTAAACGTTTTCTTGCGTATGACAACAAGAGTCTGGCACTGAATAACTACTTTCAAAGGATTTGGATGTCCTATCTGCAAGTTTCTTGGTTAGGGAAACCCTTTTCTTTGGCGAATTTGGCCGCCTATTGTCAATGGATTCAATTCTTAAGAACTCTTTGATATTATATTCTTTGGCTTTGCTTGAAGGACTCTTTCTTTCCTGATAAGATGTATCAGTGACACTTGAACTAAGATTAATAGGAGTAACTGTTCTATCTTTAGATAATAATTTTGGACTGTGAGTAGAGCCTTTAAGTGGACTGGTTTTGCTGATATCGTCAGTTTCTCTGTATGTTCTATCATCATCTAGTGAGATACACAACCAGTCTGAATTCTTTTCAATTTTCCCCCGTTCTGAATGAAAATCTTCCCTGGTAGTTTTTATCGACTCTTCCAAGTTTAAACTTGGCACAAACACATTCAAGCTTATCTGAGGGACCTTTGACTGGATGGATGAGGTCATTTCGGATGTCAACAATAAGTAGTCATCGTCCGAATCTGTCTCCGACACAGATTTACTGGCATCACTCTCGGTAGAACTTTCCTCAAGATTTCTTAGCGTGAACTCCGACTCAACATGCGACGACCGCTCAGTTACCTTAAATATATCACTCTCACAATCTACCGATGTCTCACCGGCTTCCTTCTCATCCTTTGATGTTGTTTTGTCTTGTGACTTGTGATCAGTGTGTGGCAGTATGAAACTCTGAAGCATTTTCGAGTCCTCGGATCCCAGGGTATGTGTGACCATACTGATGATTTTTCGTGTGGACTCGACATTGTGCAAGGCCTCGTCCGAGACTCCAGCCTCCTGAAACAAGGCCCGCCAGGCTGGGGGGAACGCCAGGTGGTCCAACGTTGGAATTATGTCCTGGAACATAGAAACAAATATGAGACACGCCATGCAATTTTTTACCTTTGGACATCTGTGCAATTTCATTAAACACGTTTACAAAAATGTACAATATTTTTCATAAATAAAGTCAAAAGTTTACGCAATTTTCAGAGTACATGCGGAATATAATTCCGCATGTACTCTGAAGATTTTGTCAACTTTTGAAACCATTTACGGAAAAGATAGTAAATTTTGTAAACGTATTTCATGAAATTACGCAGATGTCCGAAGGTATAAAATCACATGGCGGGTATCATTTGTGGCTGTGACTGGAGAAATGGGGCTTGTCGGATGTGTGACCAGTGCAGCTCCTGATCGAATAAAACACTCCTGTAGCCTGATAACAAGTTACATTGGTTGTTAGAAGCATGACAGGTGTTTTATTGATGGAATGGCGAACAGTGTAGATCCTGATCAGTCTGTGCGGTTGCACAGGTTGATCTGGATCTACACTGGTTGTACATTTCTCCAGTCACAGCCACATTTAATTGCGTCTGATTTTCATAATAGACTAACTGAATGAATTTTAAGTCTGTTCAACACGAAGGTTATTGACATTGAAATGTGGTCAATATCATCTTGGTATTAGTAAAAAGGAATAACTGTCCAAAAAAGTACACAAGAAATACACACAAGGAATTAACTGACCGACAGATTTACGAACGACTTTTAATAGTGAATCTGTACTTTACCTTGTACTGAGGTCGTTTCGCAGGGTTCTGTTCCCAGCACTGGCCAATCAACTGTGACAGGCCCTGCGGACAGGTGTCTGGAAGTTTGGGGCGCTGGAACTTTCGCACCATCTCCAGAACCTAGGAAAAAAAGTGAAAAGTGAATGGGTTTAACGTCCCAGCAACAGCTAAGGTCATTTAGAGACAGGACCACAGTTTAAAGTCTCATCCAACAGGCCAATGGGATGGAACTACTATAATTAATAATAATAATATTTGGCAAAAAGTGGAGATCCTGATGAGACGGCTCGGGACGAGCCGCCTCATCTGGATATACACTGTTTGCAACTACAGCTATAGAGGTAAGTAGTGTTGAATGGGTTTAACGTCCCAGCAACAGCTAAGGTCATAGAGACAGGACCACAGTTTAAAGTCTCACCTGACAGACCAGTGGGATGGAAATACTATGAAAGTATTTTTTAATGCCCTAATCGAGATTTGAACCCACAACCTAGACCACAACCCATCCCTGAGTACATAGGAAGTTAAATCAAACAAGAAATGCGTCTGTCAAACGCGGATGCCACCTGCAGCATATTTGAGAAACTGTGACAAATTGGTTAACCGAAAAGTGTGACGGACGGACAGACAGACGGACGGACGGACGGACGGAGACGGACGGACGGAGACGGACGGACGGACGGACGGACGGACGGACGGACGGACGGACGGACGGACGGACGGAGGACGGACGGACGTTCTTACATTAGGGTACTTATGTGGCTTATCACATGTTAAATATTAGCCACATAATTTTTAGCCACATAAAACGATTTTTTAGGTGGCTAATTATAACCAACCCTATCCTTTAACAAGTCCATAACCCTGTGGGGCTAGCCACATAAGTACCCTAATGTGTGCCCGGACGGACGGACGGACGGACGGTCCAAACACTATAATTTATGTGAACGTGTTCTAGAACTGATTTACTGAATGTGGTGTAAGGAATTAGTAACTGAGTATTGTCACTCCATCATTTCTGAAGCAATTGGGTTTCAAAATTTGATTTGGGTAAAATACAAGAGCTGTAGGAGAACAGCATAGCTCGACTACGAGGGTTGTCGATGTACACATAGCTTGACAAACAAGGTGGCCGCGGCCTGCATAAAAACCTTACCCAAGGTTGACTAAAAACCTTAACCAAGGGAAATTAAGTAAGTAATTCAAGGTTAAATGTAGGTCAATGTCAGATATAGGTCAGGGGTTATTGATGTACATCACTAGGAGATGAAGTTTTCCAAGTATGGTTGCTGTAGGCCCAAGTATGGTGTCTGTATGCACAATAGTATTCCATGTACAAACTTGACTAAAAACCTTAACCAAGGTTGACTAAAAACCTTAACGAAGGGGAATTAACAAAGTAATTCAAGGTTAAATGTAGGTCAAGGTCAAATATAGGTCAGGGGTTGTTGATGTACATCACTAGGAGATGAAGTTGTCCAAGTATGGTGGGTGTAGGGCCAGGAGTATTCCATATACAAGCTTGACTAAAAACCTTAACCAAGGCGTGACGGTGACGCCGACCGACGCCGGGGTGACTACATAAGCTCTAACTATGCTTTGAATAGTTGAGCTAAAAATCACGCTACTGTTTACACATCAGCAGACCGCAATTATTGAATAGTTTGCTTCTAAATGAAAACATGTATTAGCATTTCATTAGAAGACAATTCTAATGAAATACCAAGAATGTGTTTTCGTGAAAAAATAAAAACATGTGCTATATTTGTGGTCTGATTATTATTTTCTGCAGCATGATAAAAGTACCACAAGTTTTGTATTGCTTTTTGATACTCACTCCTTCTGATTTCAATTGGGTTTTTGGTAATTTTAATTGGGTATTTAAGCAAATACGCAGCTTATAAGAGCACATTTAACAACTACATGTACTGTCTGTTCCACATTTTTTCAAACTGGCGTATAAAAAGTGAAAGTAATGAGCTTCACGTCATAGCAACAGCTAAGGTCATATAGAGACAGGAACATTGGTTGAAAGTCTCATCTGAAAGACCAGTGTAATGTAAATACTATGAAAGTATTTTTCAAGCCTTGCTCTACCATTATGGTCATGGGGGCCGTTTCACTAAACTTTGTACGACTAAAATGTTCGTAAGTGCAAAATTATTATAGTCTGTAAATTTCACATTAATCTTGTTTTTGTGTAAACAATTATTGGATTTACATTTATTGAACATAGGCTGCATATGCAATATATGCAGCCTGTTCAATAAATGTAAATCCATCAATTGACGATCCGACGATCCTAAATTTGCACTTACAAACATTTTAGTCTTACGAAGTTTAGTGAAACGACCCCCAGACCCATCCCGGACATAGAAAGAAATCACCAATCACCAAAGTGATTTTGTACTTTCGGACATCTGTGTAATTTCATGAAATACATTTACGAAATTTACAATATTTTCCGTAAATGGCATTAAAAGTTGACAAAATTTTCAGAGTACATTCCGCATTTTTATGAAAAAATATTGCAAATTTTGTAAACATATTTAATGAAATTACGCAGATGTCCGAAAGTACAAAATCACATGGCGTGTCTCATATGCGATCCATTAAAAGACACAATCATGGGAAAGTTTGTTTGTTTATTTGTTTGTTTGTTTGTTTATTGGTGTTTAATGGCCTATCAACAGCTGAGGTCAATGGGTTCGATCCTGTATGTAACCTGCTGCATTGGGGGGAAAATCCCAAAATCAGAACAGAATCTTCACATCGGGAAAAAACAACATATTCCGCCCTGAAATTAGAATAATCTGAGACATGGTGCCAGGTCCATACCACACCAAAGTCACTTGGCCCCTTCCCCTAAAATAGGATTACGAATAATCACCATACTCACATAAGGGATATAACCAGATTCAACTGCAACATACAAAAATGCCAACGACGTACGTGAGGGCCAAACCAGGGGGCCGCTTCACTAAACTTCCTACGACTAAAATGTTTGTAAGTGCAAAATTATGATAGTCTGTAAATTTCACATTAACAATGTTTTCTTGTAAACAATTGTTGGATTTACATTTATTGAGCATAGGCTGCATATGCAGCCTATGCTCAATAAATGTAAATCCATCAATTGAAATTTGCAGACGATTCTAAATTTGCGCTTACAAACATTTTAGTCGTAAGAAGTTTAGTGAAACGTTCCCCGGTTGAGATTCCAGTAAGGACGAGTCCTGATCATTAAATCAGGCCCGTACGCAGGAATTATTTTAGGGGGTTGCGTTATCGACGGCGTGAAGAGCTGAACATTGTTTTTGCACACCCACGGACAGACCTCGGAAGATTAACCCTTTCACCCCGAAGTAACTGGAATGGATTTTGGTTTGTTAATTATGCAACCAATCTAAATCATCACAAAATGATTTTCAGACCAGTCCATTTATGAACATGGGGTGTGGTGTTTTTGATATCAAAATTATGAAAATTAATTGCAAAAAGTGCAGATCCTAATGAGACGGCTCGTTACGAACCGGCTCATCTGGATCTACACTGTTTGCCAATACCACTATACATGCCTGTGGGTTAAGAGTGAAAAGGTTAAGGGGGGTGCGTACGCACCCGTCGCACGCCCTCTGCATACGGGCCTGTAAATTACCCATCGTATGCTCCCACCTACCATCCACCACGGGGAAGTACACCATATATATTTACCTGGAAGACGCTGCAGTGTTCGTACGGCACTTTCCTGGTGACCATTTCCCAGAGAATAATCGCGAAGCTGTACACGTCCGCCTTACTGGTTACCTCCCCTTTGTCGAGTAATTCCGGCGCTGTCCAGCAGGGGGCAGTCCGGGGGCCACGGGATTTACCTCGCCGGGTGGGCGTGCTACCCGCCTCGTGTCTACAATTGAGGGGTGGTCAATAAGTATGCATGAAATTTGACAGTCTATATTTAGAACCTTCAAAAGACGTCAAAATTTAGTATTATTTCAAGGGAAATTTTTCAACAGTTCTGCCATTTTTTCTGGCATATATCAGAGCTCCAGTTAAGCTGTGTCATTTGACCAAGTTGGGGTGAAATTTTTTTATTTCTTCATCAAAAATGGCAAGTTGGGAGTCCTTTAGAATCGTCTCATTGAGACGATTCTAAAGCACTCCCAACTTGCCATTTTTGATGGGGAAATAAGAAATTCGCCTCCAAATTACGCACCTTAACTGGAGCTCTGATATATGACTATATTATTGGCCAAAAAAAAAATAGATGCATTATTATAGTTTTTGGCTGTGTAAAATGACAAATTATTACACGTCTGAGACAGAAAAATGACATCAAACAATAAGTTACTGATCCCAAATTCCCAATATAGCCTACATTTGATATGAAATCAATTAACAAAACAAATAACTATCGTCAAGACCCACCTAAGCTTGGAAAATCCAAAGTCGGCAATTTTCGCCCCGAGGCCCTGACACAGCAGTATGTACATGGACTTCAGATAAAAATATTTTTCTAATTTTCCCAAAAGAAAGTACATGTTGTTACCACTCATTTGAACCGTCTCGTCGAGACGGTTCAAATGAGTGGTAACAACATGTACTTTAATAAAGCAATAAATAAATAACCCACCTGAGCTTCGAGAATCCAAAGTCGCCAATTTTCGCCCTGAGGCCCTGACACAGCAGTATGTTCATGGACTTGAGGTCAAGGTGAAGGACCTCTGGGCGGTGGGCGTGCAGGTAGTTCATACCCAGGGCAATATCCCGGGCCAGCTGGTAATACTCCGCGTGGTCCAGCGACGCCCTGTTGGTGGAATAGTGTGGAATAAGTGCGCGGAATTTACGTGACCAAAATTGAGTGATTTCATAATATTTGCAAATACAAGGCGATCGTCTGGGAATGGAATGGAATGGTGATTAACCCATTTCAGTCTAAGGATACGATAATTTTTGTTGAAAAAATCTCATTATTTTGTTTATTTCTCCACAGGCGATTGAACTCCCCACGCACATAGCCCCTTAGATAAAAAAATCTGGTCCGACTAGTACGTATGTAGACTACATTTATAATAGTATACATGTAGGTGGTTGGGGGGGGGGGCTCTGAATGTGGAGAGGGAACTTCAATCGCCTGTGATTTCTCCATAAAGGGATATGTTGTTACCACTCATTTGGACCATTTCGTCAAGACGGTTCAAATGAGTGGTAACAACATATACTTTTGAGATGAAATAAAGAAAATAGGATCCCCTCCCCCTCCCCCCCCCCCCCCACCCCCCCCCCCCCCTAAAATGTTTCATACTATACTTGTATCCCGTCTTTAATGGGTTAACGGTCGTCAGAGAGCTACTGATGACATTTGGTAATTATGTAAATAATATACGAGGAGATGGAATACATCCAAGTAACTTACTGAAAACAAACTGATTTGGATCATGCTGATGCTATTAATTATCATTACTGATCTGGATTCGTGTATGGTTGTACTTCCTGTCTACTTAGATCTGGATCATGATGGTGTACTTCCTGTACTTACTGTCTGGATCATGTAGATGGTTGTACTTCCTGTCTACTTACTGATCTGGATCATGTAGATGGTTGTACTTCCTGTCTACTTACTGATCTGGATCGTGTAGATGGTTGTACTTCCTGTCTACTTACTGATCTGGATCATGTAGATGGTTGTACAAGCTGCCGTGCGACATGTACTCCAGCACCAGAATGGGCAGCTTGGTGACGGTGCAGACGCCGATCAGTAGGACCACCCGGGGGTGCCGCAACTCACGCAGTAGGCTGACCTATACGTTACCATGGCAGCACAAGTCAACAACCAAGGAACAACCATTTAGATTGGCTATTCAAAAAGTAAGAGTTTTACAATCAAGTTGATGAAAAAACATGACTTATGAGTAACAGTTAAAACTGGTTTTTCTTTATAAACAAATGATTTTAACCTTGATAACAAAAATTAAGTTACAGGTTATCATTTCCTCCAAAATATTATTTTATTTGAAGGTGAATGGGTTTAAATTTCGGTTTCAAGTCTCATCCAAAAGACAAGTGGGATGGAAATACTATGAAAGCATTTTTGATGCTCTAGGCGCTAGGCGAGGTTTGAACCCACAACGTCTGGATTGGAAGTCAGGTGTTCTAACCCCTAGGCCACAACCCGTCCCTACTGGATGGCGAACAGTGTAGGCCCTGATCAGACTGCGCGGATGCGCAGGCTGATCTGGGACTACACTGGTTGCTTCACCAGTTGTATTTTTGATGCCTAAGGCGAGGTTTGAATCCACAACCTCCAGATTAGAAGTCAGGTGTTCTAATTTCTAGGCCACAACCCATCCTCTTTAATCTGGAAATTGAAAAATATTCACAGTATTTTTACGCTAATTTCAGCAAAAGATAAAAGCTTATCAACCGCCCCATTTTATTGCTCCCCAATTTTTTTCGACATGGTGGTGGAATGGTGCTACAATGCAAACTAGGCTAGGGGAAAAGTGAAAGTGAATGGGTTTAACATCCCAGCAACAGCTAAGGTCATATAGAGATGGGACAACAGTTTAAAGTCTTATCCGACAGACCAGTGGGATGGGAATACTATGTTAGTATTTTTTACACCTAGGGTGAGGATCAGGGCTCCAGATAAGGAATTAGTAATTGAGTATTGTTACTCCATCATTTCTGAAGCAATTGGGTACATTGTATTTCAAAATTTTAATTGGGTAAAATTAAATCACACTACTGTTTACACATCGACAGACAGCAATTATTGAATAGTTTGTTTCTAAATGAAAACATATCTTGGCATTTCATTAGAATTGTCTCCTTGGAGACAATTCTAATGAAATACCAAGATGTGTTTTCATGTAAAAATAAGAAAAATAGCTATATTGGTGGTCTATTTATTGTTTTCTGCAGCATGATAAAGTTACCACAATTGTTCTCATTGCTTTTTGATACTCACTACTTCTGATTTAAATTGGGTTTTTGGCAATTTTAATTGGGTAGTTATGCAAATACGCAGCTTATCTGGAGCACTGGAGGATTGAAGCATCCTCCAGTATTGAAGTGCAATGTCAAATCCCATAAACCATGGATTATCCAGGGATTCCGCTGGGGAAAATAAAAAAATTGCCACTTCTAAAAAAATAAAACAATTGGCTATAAAAAATTACAATTTTCGAGAAAAAAAATACATTTTTTTTTTTTTTTGAAAATTGAAATTTTTTATCGCCAATTGTTTATTTTTATCGCCAATTGCGAAAGTGGCGATCGCCAGCGGAATCCCTGATTATCTCTAGGCTAAAGGGAACACTAATGAGGCCTCACCTCTGCAGAGAAGTAGTTCCTATCCTGCGTGTGCAAAGGGGCCCGCAGTCGTTTGACGGCCACCTCTGTCCCCTGGTACTGGCCCCGAAACACCTGTGAGAATTCCCCCTCTCCCAGCAGGTCTGTAAACAACGGGGAACTGTGGTAAACTGAGGCCCATTTCACTAAACTTCGTACAAAAAAATGTTTGTAAGTGCAAAATTTCACATTAACAATGTTTTCTTGTAAACAATTATTGGATTTACATTTATTGAGCATAGGCTGCATGCATGTGCAGCCTATGTTCAATAAATGTAATTCCATCAATTGAAATTTCCAGATGATCCTAAATGTGCACTTACCGGGTACGAACATTTTAGTCGTTCGAAGTTTAGTGAAACGGCCCCCTGGGGACTGTGTCACTAGACTTTGTAATACAACTGTACAGATTAGTTTTTATAACCACAGGTTGAGCTGTGCAAAGCCAATGACGCCTAACCTCGTTATGCCTGCTAATACGGGACCGTTTCACTAAACTTTGTACGATAAAAAAGTTTGTACCATGATTTTTTGTGAATTTGCTTTGAACATTAACGTGACTATCTAATGCTACCATTTTCCACCTACATCAGGGATTACGCTGGGGAAAATAAAAAAATCGCCACCTCCAAAAAAAAAAGGAATAACCAATAGGATAAAAATAAACAATTGGCGATAAACAATTACAATTTTCGAAAAAAAATATATATATATTTTTTTTTCTTTCGAAAATTGTAATTTTTTATCGCCAATTGTTTATTTTTATCGCTAATTGCGAAAGTGGCGATCACCAGCGGAATCCCTGCTACATGTAAACATTGTTAAATCTGAACACATCCACAAAATATTTGCAAGCAGTACAGTGGCTGTCCGTGCAAATGTTATTGAAAATTCAATTTTGCGCTTACAACCCTCTAGGTCTTAAAAGGTTTAGTGAAATGAGCCTCTGGGGGCCGTTTCACTAAACTTCATACGACTAAAATGTTTGTAAGTGCAAACTTATGATAGTCTGTAGATTTCAGATTAACAATGTTTTCTTGCAAACGATTATCGGATTTGCATTTATTGAGAACAGGCTACATATGCAGTCTATGCTCAATAAGTGTAAATCCATCAATTAAAATTTCCATCGTGACTAAATTTGCACTTACGACCATTTTAGTCGTACAAAGTTTAGTGAAACGGGCCCCAGGTATGTACCTTACACTGCGTGTATACCCAAAATGGATGTAAATTATAATTTAATAAAATATATATATACAAACAAGGGAGATTCTTTTTTTAGTTAATTCATAGAAACAATTAGGTACAGAAATACAAGTCTACAATTAAATTACTTTTTACTCATCTGTTTCATCACTTTCTGTGCATTATCGGAGACCCAGAGTGTTTCATCTCGTTACCGTAGTAACCCTAAGTATTCGGACACAATTTGCTTTGGGAAACCCCTATTAAATACGGGTTTCCAAAAACAAATTATATCTAAATACATTGTTATTGTGATTAGACCTCTACTGCCATATTAATCCCAAATATTGGCACGCTCACTGTTGTGGGGAAACCATATATTTTTATATGTTTCCCCAAAAAAATGGTGTGCGAAAATGTACGGTTATTTAAGGAATAAAACCATGGGCTCCCCGCAGACTTTAAACAGACCAAACGTTTTAAGTTTAAACAAGAAATGCGTCTGTCGAACGCGGATGCCACCTGCAGCATATTTGAGAAACTGTGACAAAGTGGTTAACCGAAAAGTGTGACGGACGGACAGACAGACAGACGGATAGACGGACGGACAGACGGACAGACGGACGGACGGTCCAAACACTATATGCCACCCGTTTCTTCGAAACCCGGTGGCATAACAAACACTATATGCCACTCGTTTCTTCGAAACCCGGTGGCATAAAAATGTAAATAACCAATATGACGTTAAAATTAGGAATTTTATCGTTGTACGTCATTTAGTCATACTTCATAGAACAACGACGTTGCCAGTCAATAGCGTGACGTTATTGACAACAACAATGAACGTCATGTATTTTAATGAAGTCAAATGAACTTTAACGAATCAACAACATCGCGCAACGTCACGTGGGGCTAATGTTATGGACTGTGGGATATAAACGCAACACGTTGAATGTGTGTTTCCATTATGAATAAGGACAGTGTAAATATAGAGAATAGTAGGTTAGTGCCGTGAATGCGAACAAATATCTGGCAAGGCTCAAGAATTTCTTTATTTCTCATCAGAAGTATATGTTGTGACCACTCATTTGAACCGTCTCGCCGAGACGGTTCAAATGAGTGGTCACAACATATACTTTGGTTCAGAAATAAGGAAAATAGATAGAGAATAGTAGGTTAGTGCCGTGAATGGGATAAAATATCTGGCAAGGCTTAGTAAACGGGATGGGCGAGGCTCTGCCGAGCACATCCTTTCCGTGCCGCGCCAGATATTTTTTTCATTCACGGCACTAACCTACTATTCTATTTATCCCGTCAACACATACAAATAGCTTTAAAATGCAAAAAAAAACCGCACATATTCATACGCAGTGATTAGGTCGTATTGACAGGATATCAAAAATGTTTCACGGCACATACGTACTGTGTTGACGGGGTAAATTACGGTATACATTTTCCATTCCACTGTTCCTACCTTCAGGCCCGTGGACAATATCCTTGGAGTCCAGCTCCATCATAGATGCAGGGTCCGAGTGCTTCAATCGCTTTAGTTCTGTCTGTAACATCCTGCAAAAGCAATAATTGTGGCTGTGACTGGAGAAAGGGGGCTTATGGGAGTTTAAACTTTATTTATTTTACAACGATTACAAACAAGCGCGAGAGCACTTATACAAATGCTTTCGTTGGCACAGGTGAAGGCGTAAGGGCGGTCATTAATGTGGTAGGAAACCGGAGAACCCGGAGGAAATCCACTTGTCCGATCTAGCGACCACCATACCATCTCACATACTGCCCCGGCTGAGGATCGAACCCGGGGCCGCATTGGTGAGAAGTGTGCTCATTACCGATTGCGCTAACCGGACAACCTATTATGGCTTATGGGAGTTGTGAACAGTGCAGCTCCTGATCTAATAATAGCACGCTCTTGTAGCCTGATAACAATATATTTCCTTGCTAGAAGCAAGACGGGTCTTTCATTGACGAAATGGCGAACAGTGCAGATCCTGATCTGATTATGGCTGTGACTGGAGAAATGTGGCTTATGCGCCAGTGTAGATCCAGATCAGACTGTGCATCCTGGAGAAATGGGGCTTATGGGCCAGTGTAGATCCAGATCAGACTGTGCATCCTGGAGAAATGGGGCTTATGCGCCAGTGTAGATCCAGATCAGACTGTGCATCCGCACAGTCATCCGCACAGTCTGATCTGGATCTACACTGGCCCATAAGCCCCATTTCTCCAGTCACAGCCACAATTATATCACTGAGATAAGCTCTTTTAACATAAAATGGGCGAGTGCAGTATTTTAACACACTGAATTAACAAGAGCTGTTTGAGAATAGCATAGCTCGACATTGGCAGTTTATAGTAATGACAACAGAATTTATTTAATAATAAAAATAAAGATTTCAGGGAAAATTTCTAATGGAAATGATTCTAAAGTGCTGTCAAACCATGTTTTTATCGAGAAGAAAGGCAAAATATAAAACAGCAGACGGCAATTTTCGTTCCCAACATTCTAAAGGTTAATTACCTTATTTGTCTGTGATGGTCATGTTTTTCCTTCCTCATTTCATCCAACAGTTCACTCTTACTCATGGCTCCTGACCCCTCTCTGTCTGACCTTGACCCCACGACCTCTGGGCCCTCGTCCTCTGACCCCGTCCTGAGCGACACATCCTCTGCCAAGATTTCGTCAAATGCCGATTGTTTTTTCTTTGCCTGTACCCCACCGCTTGACGACAGTTTCCTTGGTGATGGAGTGGGACGGACCACAGGAGTGAACTCGATTGGTGTCGCTTCATTCTGAGTGGATGGCGTAGATTTACCTGCAATATTTAAGCCAAATTATTCTAAGTATAAATACGGTTTGAAAACGTCCGATTCTTTTGTTTATTTCTCCATAATAGCATACTCATTTCAACCATCTCGTCAAGATTGTTAAACAAACATTCTACAGATAAATACGGGTACATATCCCATATGAGTGAAACTTAACCCTTACTACGCTGAATTAAATGTTGTCGTCTGCTGGAAATGTTTTATTTTCAATATTTCTCGACAAAAACCTGGTTTTGACAGCACATGAGAATCGTCTCCAGTGGAGACGATTCTCATGTACTGTCAAAACCAGTTTTGTATTAAGAATTAAATCAAAAATGAAAAACAGCAGACGGCAATTTCCGTCAACAGCGCAGGAAGGGTTAACCCTTTGCAGACTTTTTGTTTTTGTTTTGATAAACACAAAATGAACCATGCAACACACTGATTTTCAACAATCTCTCAGGCAGACAGCTCCCCGCATTTCCACCGAATAGAGTCAACTACGTATCGAATTGCAATTATGAATTAGCACTATTTGATCACTCACTAGGATTATTCAATACACATGTACTATACAATCCACGCCCACGCTGAAACTAAATCATGGGGCCGCCACTAAATATCATACCTGCTCCTATCTTGGCCTTTTTTCTCGGTGTTGGCTTTGGTGGACCTTGGCTACTCCTCGACTGTAGAAGATGCCTTTCTTTGATTTCCCGCTCTTTTTCAACAAACCATTGTTGTTGTTGTAGTTGTCGATCGTAGAGTGATGTTTGTTTAGGGTGCTCTTTCTCTGATAGCTGATGCTCAAACAACTGGAGCTGGTCCTGAAGGTCGCCGACCAAGGTCAAGGTCATTTCATCTCCGTTCGTCGCCTGGGACTTCAAACGTTTGATCTGATGAGTAGAGGTATTCTCATCAATTTTGGTGGATCATTTTGGTATACACAGAGCTCCAGATAAGGTGTGTATTGGCGTATTTTACCCATTATTTTTGCAGAATATGCATTGATTATCTAAAGTGGGAGTACAAAATACTCACAGCAATGTAAAACTATGCATTGATTTTCAAGTTGAGAAGTGAAAATATCTGTAATAAAGTTAACAATTTACTTAGTTGAGCTGCAAAAAGCAAACAGTGTTTGCTTTTTGCAGCTCAAATAAGTGAATTTTTAAATTCGTTTTCTTTTTTATCATTTGTTCACTATTTAATAAGGAAGAAAATCAATACTGCATAAAGTTGTAAAAGTAAAATACAAAACTTATCTGGAGCCCTGTATACAATGTTGTAGATTGGTTGGATTAATCTGTAGTAATATTACAAACACGTGCAGAATTGTACAAGTTTAAGATTTACATATACCCAGTTACTTGAAATCAGTTCTGACACATATATAGAGAATAGTAGGTTAGTGGCGTGAATGGGAAAAAATATCTGGCAAGGCTCAGGAAACGGGATGGGCGAGGCTCTGCCGAGCACATCCCGTTTCCGAGCCGCGCCAGATATTTTTCCCATTCATGGCACTAACCTACTATTCTATTTATCCCGTCAACACATATTAATGGCTTTAAAATGCAAAAAAAATAATCCCAGCCAGCGCACATATTCATACGCAGCGAGTAGGTCGTATTGACAGGATATCAAAAATGTTTCACAGCACCGTGTTTCACGGCACATATGCAGTGTTGACGGGATAAATGTCAAAATCAATTGGGATTCGTCTGTCTCACTACCAGCAATTCATATGTACAAAACATACAAGCCCATGCCTTGGCTTTTATATCGACATTAACTCACCTTCAGTTGAATGTCAGCCACCCGACCAGCTATTTCTATATAACTGCCGTCGCTGTTTGTTTCGTTGTCAATTTCTGGGTCAGATGAAGGCTTATCAGCACCACCTATCTTGTATGTGGATAATACTGGATAATCTGTAATAGAGGCAGTTAAAGGGTATCTGGGGTGCAATTGTGTTTAACCCTTTCAACACAAGAGGCCTGTATAGTGGTAACGGCAAAAAGTGTAGATCCAGATGAGCCGGCTCGTTACGAGCCGTCTCATCAGGCTCTGCACTTTTTGCAAGTAATTTTCATATTTTTGAGAAAAAAAAACACACTCCCTTTTCATAAATGGACTAGTCTGAAAATCATTTTGTGACAGTTGGATTGGTTGCAAAATTAATATATCAAAATCCATTCCAGTTACTTAGGGATAAAAGGGTTAATATGCATATTATAGTCCTTGACAATCAAACAAGACTGGTGAAAACCGCATGTACATATTCTGTCTCTGTCACAAGTTATGTAGGTATTAATAACATGATAGAGGACCATCAGAGGAATTCATGTGTGGGATATGAAGCAGCTACATCAAAGGAAACAGAAATGATATAGGAATGAATGGCCTTTTTGTGGAATTTATCGGGGTATAAACTTGGAAAAGTCGCGGGAATACTGGACGAAGGCCGGAAGGCCTCGTCCAGTATTCCCACGACTTTTCCAAGTTTATATCCCCGATAAATTTCACAAAAAGGCCATTCATTCCTTATAATTCCAGCATTTGAAATAAATTCATCAAGAAAATGTGTTTATTTTCCGTTTTCTTAAGAATTATTTTAACTGCGCCTGACGGTTACGGAAAGTAGTTCGGCATGGAGTTTACTGGGATATAAATTTTGGACGGAGACTTGCAACGGATCAATCAAATCTTAGGGAATTGTGTAAATATTTTTGTGCTGGAATTATTAAGAAATAAACCCGAACGGGACATACGGACAGACGGGAATGCCGGCAACACTATATGACCCCCTTATCATTCGGTGGCAGGGGCATAACAAACACGAGATATATATGTAGGCGTAATTTACATGTAAAATGTGGCAGCTTTCCAAGAAAGACATGGATCCGAACAATACTATTGCAGGGCTCCAGATAAGGTGCATATTGGCGTATTTTACACACTTATTTTGGCAGAATACGCATTGATTATCAAATTGAGTAGTGAAAATACAGTAACAAAGTTGAAAATTTACTTAGTTGAGCTGCAAAATGTGTTTGCTTATTGCAGTTGATATAAGTGAATTTTCAAATTTATTTTATTTTTTATCATTTGTTCCCTATTTTATAAGAAAGAAAATCAATAATACATTTGTACAAATAAAATACGCATTGAATTTGAAATATGGATGTACAGTCGAACTTCGATGGGTCGAACCCTGGTAAACTCGTCAGCCATGCTTGCCTCGAACTAGCCTTTAGGTCCCGGCAGAATTCCTATATAAATACGTTAAAACTACCCGGTATAGGTCGAACTTGTGAAAGTCGAACAACCCTCAATGCCTCGAATCGCTGTCACGCCCGGTCGTGTATAAATCCACTATAAACACCACAAAAACTCGAACATGTCAGACGATTGTCTCCAGACTAGTTGATTGACTTTCACACCTATTGTTAACCGGTTGTCAAACAAATCTCAAGTGGTCATTTGAGCGTATACAATAACGGCAGTCGTGACCAGCATACGTGGTAATTATGCATTGACCAATGTCGGCGAAGTTGTTAGTTAATTAAAGTGGTAATTTATGGGACATGTGGAATTAAATAGCGCTCAGTTTTAATTTTAATTTAACTTGTACTGGGTTCCATGTGATAGTAAATTATGATATGCAGTGAATGTGGTTCCGGGTCCGAAGTAGTGATGGGGCGACTGGGTATGCATCTATTGATTTATCAGTGTATGACGAGCGATGTAATTTTATACCTACAAGCATGCGCATCATTTTATGACAAATACTTATTCACTCACAAAGATTTATATTTGATTAGATAAATATTTGTCATGAAATTACGCAAATGCCAATAGGTACAAAATCAGAGATGCTTTCACATGATCGTATCGGACGGGGCAATCAAGTCCGACAATTGTATTTCGTAATCATTTTCTGTTGTTCTCATGTTCTATTGCTGTAGTATAATGGCTATGTCAATAACAACACACATGAGTTTGCCGCTTTCTTTATTTTAATAAAGCCTGTTTCTGTTAATAAACGACTGTGACTATCAACCGTAAATGCAAATGTAAGCGCATTTATATGAAACAACGTGTAATGACGACTTGTTTCACTTAGTACACTGACCAACTCGTAGATCTGAAATGGTTACAGTAGAAAATCCCGATGGGTCGAACAACGGATGGGTCGAACTAAAACTTAAACCCGCAGGCTGTTCGACCTATTGAAGTTTGACTGTATATAATACTCTTTAGATACAACACTTATCTGGAGCTCTGCCATTGTGTGAATATTCAGGAGGGCGAGGCTATACAATAATTGTTGCAAATATTGTAGGGTCCCATTTGTCAATCGACAGCCAAGAAATGTGGCAATGACTTTAGAAATGGGGCGTATGGGATTTGCGACCAGTGTAGCTCATGATCAAATGGTACACACCTGTTGCATGGTAACGATATACATGTACAGTCGAACCTGTGCTAAATGCCACCTCCGTATATCAATTACCTGTCTACAGCAGCCACACTGTTGTTTTCCCAATTATTCAGTTACTAAATAAATGAACCTGTGAACAAAGACCACCTGTGAACAAAGACCACCTGTGAACAAAGACCACCTGTGAACAAAGGCCAGATTGTTCTCTTCCCAAGGCTGGCCTTTATTCACAGGTTTGATATGCATTGCTTGTTAGAAGCACAACGGGTATTTCATTGATGGAATGGCGAACAGTGCAGATCCTGATCAGCCTGTGCGAATGCACAGGCTGATCTGGATCTACACTGGTCGCAAAGCCCATGAGCCCCATTTCTCCAGTCATACCCACATATTAAACATACCTAAATTGTCCATGGCACTGGGCAAGTCAACTGTTTTAGAAATATATTTTGTCTTCTTTGGAGGCTCCACACGCCTGAGAGATTTCTTCGCTGGAGAGCTACTAGGGGTAGTAACTCTTGCTTTACTCTTGCCGTCCGACTGCTGGGTCTTTTTCGGACCTGAAATAAAGACTATGCATAATACAAATGACAAATCGTACATCAAGAGAAATCATCTAATTGTGCTGGCGTGATTTCATTCGTTCGTCAAAACTCCACTCCTGGGTCAAATTTCACTAAGCTTCGTACGACAAAAATTTTCGTACAAATTTTTTTAAGAATTAATTTTACACATTAATTCGGTAGACTCACGCTACCATATTTACGCTTCATATAAAGTTCAGTACATGCGACTACACCCGCTAGTTATTTGCCAACATCGGTTGGCGGAGCAAATGTCATCCTAAATAGCAATTTTGCACTTACAAACTTCTTAATTGTACAAAGTTTAGTGAAACAGGCCCCTGGTCTGAGCATAGGATAAACTTGTTGTGTTTTCAACGTGTGACTTACTTTTAGTGATAGGGCTTGATGATGCATGAATAACCCTGTTTAAGGGAGACATTACTAAAGTAGCTATGTTCTTTGTTTGGGATCAAATAAAATTGAATTATACTGTTCTAGGTCATACACACCTATAAACTTATAGAACCCAAATGTTAGCAGAAAAAACCTGGCCAGCATAACCCATTCCTTTCGGAATACACCATTACGGGTATGAAATTTATTTTATTTTTGTTATTTCTTAATGAAAGTATATGTTGTGACCACTCATTTGAACCGTCTCAATGAGACGGTTCAAATGGTGGTCGCGACATATACTTCTGAGCGCATAGAAGGAAAATATTTAGGATTGTCCGCAAACATAATGGCGTATCTTCAGCAGGAAAAGGATAATAGCAGACCCTCTATGGTGGATATGACAACAATGGTGCATCACCAGCATACAATAGTGTCACAGATACAACAGCCGTGCCATTGAATGAATGTTGTTTAATGTCAGTGAACATGTAGTATTGATACAACAGTACATGAGACACACCATGTGCTTTTGTACCCGACATCTGCGTAATTTCCTTAAAATACATTTACAAAATTTACAATATTTTTCATAAATAAAGAAAAAAGTTGACAAAATTTTCACATGTACACTAACTTGTGTATAGGATACTCGGCTTGATACAAAAGACACATCCACATCAAAATCATTCATACTAAGTTTGAGCACTATTCACTAGCTATTTATAGCATACTATTTATATCTGAGTGTCTAGCTAATACTCCAATAACTCCATCGCCACATCAAAGCTGCATTCTACACAACATATCTACGGATGAATTATCTTTCATTTCATTTATTGGTGTTTAACGGCCTATCAACAGCTAAAGTAATTTGAGGCCGACCATTTAACCTGCAGATGAATTATCAAATTTGTCAACGTTATCAGGGGCGGATCCAGGATTTATATCAATTTTCATAAACTACAGATTATTTTCTGCATTTTTTTCTTATTTCTCATCAAAGGTATATGTTGTTACCACTCAGTTGAACCGTCTCGACGAGACGGTTGAACTGAGTGGTAACGACATACACTTTGGGTGAGAAATAAGGAAAACGTAAAAAAATGGGTTAAAATCTAAACTCGACCAATTTTAGAGGGGGCGTGCGCCGGACACTAACCCGCCTGGATCCGCACCTGGTTATCATTCATCTGATAGACAAACAGTTATAGGTTCCATGAGAGCCTGACAAAATATTCTATTTCTTTAAATTTGTAGGATTTTAGGTCATAAAGGAAAATAAACATTTAACTTCACAATATTTGTTATTGTGATGTCGCTTAAATGCACGGTGTCTCAAATATCCGGATTGTTTACTTTATTGACTGTAACTGATGTGTTTCAATCAAACGCACCATTTTATTTGATAAAATTCCAAGAAGTTTGTGTTTCATTTTATACCATATTGGAAACACGACACCAATACCAATAAACTTTAGAAACTATTTGTTTACTAAATTTGTACTTTCTACCCATATCTGAGGCCCAATGCATTTAACGTATAAATTCAAGAAAAATAGTAATACGTGTACTGGAAAATAATTTAGTTAAAGCTGAAAATCTGCGCGTTTCCATTGATCACCCTGATATGTGGCTGTGACTGGAAAAATGGGGCTCATGGGATTTCTGACCAGTGTAGATCCTGATCAAACAGCACACTCCCATAGCGTGATAACAATCTATAATGCTTGTTAGAAGCATGACGGGTGTTCTACTGATGGAATGACGAACAGTGCAGATCCTGATCAGACTGTGAGGATGCACAAGCTGGTCTGGATCTGCACTGGTCACAAAACTCATAAGCCACATTTCTCCAGTCACAGCCACATGTAACGAAAATTTGGCACGCCTGTAAATGTACAATTGCTCATGCAAACTGGCCACCGGCTGAGAAAAGGTACCTTATGACAATGTAAACCGCATAGCCCCGGATCAGCCGGCGCATATGTGAAGTCTGATCTGGACATACGCTGTTACGCAGGTATGATTACTTGATGCAACTGTCATGAACAAAACGTTTTAACCTGCTGCAATTTTCCAAGTGTGTAGAATTACTAGAAACTATATTTGCTGCAAATGATATAAGATATGTTTTGTCAGCCAGCAGTCGAAACAGACATGCATATATGACTGTGACTGGTGGAGAAATGGGGCTTATGGGTTTTGCGACAGTGTAGATCCAGATCAGCCTGTGCATCCGCACAGGCTGATCAGGATCTGCACTGTTCAAAATCCGATGAATGAAACACCCATCATGCTTCTAACAGGCTACAGGAATATGCTAATTGATCAGGAGCTACACTGGTCACAAATCCCATAAGCAACGTTTCTCCAGTCAGTCATATATATAGATGTCCAGATAAGATTATTTTCCAAATGTCTGGCCCAGTGCATATGAAACATTCCTATACACATAACAAACAGGGACATCATTATCACTAAGCTCATCCCCTCGCTGGCAGCCTTAATAAACAAGAAGAAGAAAAAACTTTTAACATTTTTGCCTTACAAATAAGGTGAACACACGTCCTCAGTGACCTTGGGCAGTCGAACGTGGGTCGTATGCAAAACAAAGCAGCATCCCTTGACACACATTGTGGCCAAATATTATCACAATCAGTGAAGCAGTTCACAAGTTATTGAAAAATGAAAGGTGTTACAAATGCACACACACATGTACGTACATACTTGGACTAACACTATATCCTCTCTTGCCTATCGGTGAGGGGATAATTAAACTACTTGAGCAGAGCTCCAGATAAGTTTTGTATCTAAAGAGTCTTATACCCCCATATTTCAAATTCAATGCGTAATTTACTTTTACAAATGTATTATTGATTTTCTTCCTTATTAAATAGGGAACAAATGATAAAAAATCAAATAAATTTGAAAATTCACTTATTTGAGCTGCAAAAAGCAAACACTGTTTGCTTTTTGCTGCTCAACTAAGTAAATTTTCAACTTTATTACAGTATTTTAACTACTCGATTTGAAAATCAATGTGTATGTTCACATTGCTGTGAGTATTTCGTACTCCAACTTTTGATAATCAATGCATATTCTGCTAAAATAAGTGTGTAAAATATGCCAATACGCACCTTATCTGGAGCTCTGATTTGAGTTTAACTTTTAGTTTTAAGTACAGACTCAAAATGTTTAATAGGCCCTGGACTCCTCAGAATCTAGCCACACATACTTATTGGGGGTAATAACAAAATAACGGTCGGTGATTTCTGTTTGGCTGTCAGTGCTGAAAACAACCATCAACACATTCGTACAAAACTCGGGGATCACACAATACCTGCAGCCATCTATCCTATTGTCAGGAAATGAAGAACTGTTTTTGAACATGTACAGGTAATATACTGCATACAGAAACAAGAAAATGTGCTCTGTCGGTACACAAATGAGACACGCCATGTGATTTGGTACCTTCGGACATCTGCGTAATTTCATTTAAAGGTACGTGCCCACTCAGTAGTAGGCACAAAATGTTCTTTATAGGAATTAAGTCAGATAGTTTAGTATATTCTGTATATATGACATTTCGTGATGGTCATGATGGTATCAGGCTATTTTCATATGTAGATGAGGCATGATATTTAATAATTTATAGTAATTAAATGCACCAATATTTTTGACAGGTTATAAAGTATGATCATTGCACACGTGGTTATCATCCCTGTATAATAATGCCAATCAATACGTGGGGTAATGGTGAATTAATGTTTATTTTGCCACTTGTAATTTTTAGAATTGGTGGCATAGCGACACAATAATGCACTTATTTAATTCCTATAAAGAACATTTTGTGCCTACTGAGTGGGCATGTACTCAATTAACCTTTTTATTATATATATATATATCGCTTGCAATTTATATGCACTTCAAAAAATAGACAAAATATAAATGAAGTAAACACATTAGTGATGATATAGAAGGAACTATTTTACAAGGTGAAAAGTAGTTCCGGCACTGACCAATATGAAGTCATGAGACGTCAATATGGAGAAATATTGACGGCTTGCGTTGCATTGCGTTCAATGGGAAACAAAAGTACATATATGTATATAATAAGGAATAATAGTATCCGTTTATGTAGTATGTTATATCGTAAGGTGTTTGCCAGATACTCCATGCAACTGAAAGTGCACATGAATATGCACCCATCAAACCCTTACAATGCTGAATTAAAATTTGTCGTCTGCTGATTATTTATTATTTTCCATTTTTTTATTAAGAAAAACATAGTCTGGCAGCATTTTAGAATCATTTCCAATGGAAATGATTCTAAAGTGTTGCCAAACCATGTTCTTATTGAAAAAAATAGAACAATAAGAAATAACAGCAGACGACAATTTGCGGTTCATGCATTCTAAGGGTTAAATAAATTAATGCTTGAAAATAATGAGAATGCAGGAAATTGTATGTGTATTTCATTTTTCTTCCAGTGTGTGTGTGTGGGGAGGGGGGGATACTTGACAACCGTACAAAATTCATTGAGCTTGAACGACAATTAGCCCCTGCGGCCACCTTAAATGTAGAAATCTTACAAAACCCACTGAGCTTGCAGGACAATAGGCCCCCACCACAGGGGCAAACAATCATGACTGCGCCCCAGGCACCTACCTTTGTTGGCGGGTGTAGAGAGGATGTTGACAGTGACAAGGTTCTCCAGTCCCGCCACCCCAAATTGTCCGGGGGTGGTGGGGGAGACAGGTGCAGGTGGTGAAGGAATTGATGAGTCGTCCGTCTCCCGAATACTCAAATCTTTCAGCTAGAAACAGACATTTGGAGCTTAGGCGATTTGTGACCAGTGTAGCTCCTGATAAAATAGCACACCCATGTAGCCTGATAATGAACTTTATTTTATACCTACCCATGAAATACATAATTATATGATGTAAATAAAAGTCATATGTTCTCATCGATGAAATAAACAACTTCCGGTGAAAATACAACAACTTCCGCTATCTATATTCATAACGCGCATCAAAAGAAAACAGCGCAAATAGGCTGCAAATACACATTCATTACAGTATACAGTCTAAAAAACTGCTAATTTCCATGGAGCGGTATAAAATAAATAGAATAAATAGAATATTCATATTTTTGCAACGAATATGACATATATGGACATTTCACACCACTCGATGAACATATACATGTATGTCATATTCGTTGCAAAAATATGAATATCCTCTATATATTATGTGTTAGAAGCATGATGGATGTTTCATTGATGGATTGGCGAACAGTGCAGATCCTGATCAGACTGTGCATATGCACAGGCTGATCTGGATCTACACTGGTCGCAAAACCCATAGGATTTACAGAAATATTTCTTCCAACGAGTACAGGTGACATTATTTACATCATATATGGACCCTAAATGAAAATTGACTTCTTAAAAGAAACCCTTACGTCTGGAGCAACGCAATTTCCCTCTTTCCCATCATGAAACGAGGCAGAATGCCAGTAAATATGAATTTGCGGATTCCACACCCTCACTTGCCCCTCAAATAAATTACCATCAAAATTATCAGTAGCCTATTTCACCAACATTGCAAAGTATACTTATCAAGCAAAGTACACTTTGAGGGAGTAATCATTTATTTTTCCTGAAATGCATTATTTCATATAGAACTAACCACTGCATATATTTGATGATTAAAAGTATGCAGAATTATCATACTGAATTTATTACATTATCACAGCCAAAATGGCTGTGATAATGTAATAAATTCAGTATAATAAATTTATCCTCAAATTGACAATTTCTCCCTCAAAGTATACTTTGCTACAAAAGTATACTTTGCAATGTTGGTGAAATAGGCTTCTGGTTTATTTCCACTAGTCTTACACCGGCTGCATTGACAAGAGTTGTCAGAAGACAACAAAGTGCCCCGGTGGTGGTTAAGTTGAAAGGAATATCAAGAATCTGTGTGAAAGCAAACAAAATTAAAAGAAATTGACCCCAATGTTAAGTTTGTGAGCACACTAAGATTGTGACCTTGACCTTGGGGTTAGCGGGGCTCTGAGGGTCGTGGATTGACATGGCATGATAGAGAACCATTAGAGGAAGGAATGTGTGAAATATCAAGAAGCGGGGTGAAAGGAAACGGAAATTAAAACAAGATTCCCCTATGTTAAGTTTGTAAATGCACTAAGACTGTGACCTTGACATTCAGGTAGGCGGGGGTCTGAGGGTCATGGCTTTGGCAGGGCATGATAGACAACCTTTAGAGGAAGACATGTGTGAAATATCAAGAAGCGGGGTGAAAGGAAACTGAAATTATAACAAATTTCCCCCAATGTTAAGTTTTCAGATTTTTGAAGACGGACAGACTGGACAGACGAATGGACAGATACCGACTACCACGCCGAGGGTATGACATATGCACTCATTCCCTTCATTCGGAAGGCGCGTTAAAAATAAAGGCTCCTGTCTCATTTTATTCTAAAATGTTAATGAAAATCTGCTAATTAAATTTCTATGGCCGAATTAGTGAACATCAACAGCTGTACCTCTCTGGATTTCTCGCGCTGTAGGTGACGAGCAGCCATTTCATCCCGCGCATGTTTTTGTCGCTCCTGCCATTTCGTCTGGTACTTCACGTTCTCCCGGTCTCTCTGTTGTTTGTCCTCAAACTTACGTGCCGCTGCATGGACAGCTGAAATTGGCAAAATATTCTTTTGTATTTCCAATAACCTCCGTAGGAAAGCACATATGTAAAAGTTAAAGTTCATATATTGAAATTTTTAATAAAATAATTTCGAACGAGCGTCAGCAAGCAAGAAATTAGTTTACTAAAAATTCAATATGTGAACTATAACTTACTTATTGTTTACCCATCGCAGTCTCGAAGCTCCGCCCCTAAATATGATTTTGAGTCACTATACTATTAAGTGATTGGCATGGACGTCACATAGAACAGCTACATACATGTAATGTAGGTATTAAAGCAGGGCTCTAGATATGTTTTGTATCTAAAGAGTATTGTACCTCCATATTTCAAATTCAATGCGTATTTTACTTTTACAAATGTGTTATTGATTTTCTTCCTTATTAAATATTATAATTATGACACCACTAGCAGATCCAAGTTTGGTGGTTGTAGTTTGGTGGTTATAAACAATTCAAAAACAAGATTTCTTTTGATAACATTAAATTAAAGGAAAAATTAAGAATGAGCCTTCTTTTTATTTCGTGAAATTTGGTCAAATATTGATTTTATTGCGAAAAAACAATTTCCCCATGTTAAATCCCCATAGACATCTTCACAGAGTGAAGATGTCTATGGGGATTTAACATGGGGAATTTTTTTAGAATTTCAGAAATACTGGACCGATCTTCAAAATTTAACTTTTGTTTTCTTACTTAGATCATTTCCAAGATATCTAGCCAGGTTTCAGAGTCAATTTTTTGACTCCTCCCACAGCTCCCTCCACTTCCTTTAAATATTGTTTTTTAATTGTTTATATGGCCGCTAAAATGAGTGACAATGGACATACATGTACACACAAAATTAACATCGAAGCGTAGAAAGTAGGTCAAGGTCAAATTGTGCAAAATCTATTTTTAGAAGCAGCTGTATTATGATCCAGTTAAAGCCCATACAAGATTTGGTTAAAATCGGTTAGAGGAAACAAAAATATCGGCACCTGGAAATGGACCGTTACAAATTTGCTAAATACAGTAACTGAACACCACGCCGCCCGTCATCATCAATTCAATAGCCGGTATTTTCTTTCTCCAAAAAAACAAAAAATGTGTCTAGGGATTCCACTGGCGATCGCCACTTTCGCAATTGGCGATAAAAATAAACAATTGGCGATAAAAAATGACAATTTTCGATTTTTTTTATTTTTTGAAGTGGCGATTTTTTTATTTTCCCCAGCGGAAAATTTTGTATAAGTGACTAATTATTCAACCGAATGAACTACTCACAAGACAGATATATGGTGTGCCTTATTAAACATTCTAACTGCATTTGTAATATTTTACGAAAATGATTAAAATTTCCCATGACATGAACAGTTCACAACTAATATGAGAGCATATTCCACAATTTGCAATGGTGTAGCTCCAGAATATAATTTGTTTAATGGCTCACACTGTTTTTGCAACACATAGCAAACACGTTGAAGCACCAATTACTTTCATAGCAGGCTTTATACGTTTATATACAGAGGAACCTCACAGGGTGTCTGGTTTAGAGAGCTTACACTGTAATTAACCCTTACACCGCTATCTTAATTTTTTATCGTCTGCTGTTTATTTTCTATTTTTATCATCAAAAACATGGTTTGACAGCACTTCAGAATCATTTCCATTGGAAATGATTCTGAAGTGCTGTCAAATCATGTTTTTATTGAGAAATAAGGCAATATATAAAAGCAACAGCAGACGACAATTGTTGTGTGTAACGGTCTAAGGGTTAAAGCATTTGAGTACTCTAAACAATACTTGATTGCTCTGAAATCATGACCAGATATTATTTACCCTCAGAGATAATTTACAATGAAACCCAATCAAAACACTTGAAGTTAATAATATAAAGTTTTGCGAATGTTGGATGCGTCATTGGCACTATAAACCTAATCCCCTCGCTGGCAGCCTGATTAAAGAACAACAACAAAACAACGCATTTGCCTTACAAACAAGGTGTACATACGTCCTCAGTGACCTTGACCTTGGGCGTCGGATGTAGATCGTTGGCAAAACAAAGCACCATCCCTAGACACACATAGATAGCCAAATATTATCAAAATCGTTGTTTATGAGTTAATAATTCCAGCACAAAAATATTTACACAATTCCCTAACATTTGATTGGCCCGTAGCAAGGCTCTGTCCAAAATTTATATCCCAGTAAACTCCCACGCCGAACTACTTTCCGTAACCGTGAGGCACAGCTAAAATAATTATTAAGAAAACGGAAAATAAACACATTTTCTTGATGAATTTATTTCAAATGCTGGAATTATAAGGAATGAATGGCCTTTTTGTGGAATTTATCGGGGATATAAACTTGGAAAAGTCGCGGGAATACTGGACGAGGCCTTCCGGCCTTCGTCCAGTATTCCCGCGACTTTTCCAAGTTTATACCCCGATAAATTCCACAAAAAGGCCATTCATTCCTATATTGAATCGTGAAAGGTGTTACTAACATGGACTAATGCCCTATCCCCTCTTGTCTATCGATGAACCTCAATCAAAACACATGAAGTTTTCCGAAAGTCAGACGGCCGTTTCACTAAGCTTCGTACGACTAAAATGTTCATAAGGGCAAATGTAGGAGCGTCATGAAATCTCAATTGGTGGATTTACATTTATCGAGCATAGGCTGCCTATGCTCAATACATGTAAATCCAATAATTGTTTACAAGAAGACATTGTTAATGTGAAATTTACACACTATCATAATTTTACACTTACAAACATTTTAGTCATACAAAGTTTAGTGAAACGGGCCCAATGCTCCAGATAAGGAATTAGTAATTGAGTATTTTCACTCCATCATATCTGAAGCAATTGGGTATTTCAATATTTTAATTGGGTAAAATAAAATCACACAACTGTTTACACATCAACATACAGCAATTATTGCATAGTTTGCTCCGAAATGAAAACATGTCTTGGCATTTCATTAGAATTGTCTCCTTGGAGATAATTCTAATGAAATACCAAGATGTATTTTCATGGAAAAAAATAAAAATATGCTATATTTGTGGTCTGTTTATTGTTTTCTGTAGCATGATAAAGATACCACAAATTTGTTACTGCTTTTTGATACTCGCTACTTCTGATTTCAATTGGGTTTTTGGAAATTTTAATTGGGTATATAAGCAAATACACAGCTTATCTGGAGCTCTGCAGGGCCCCTGGTTTCTAGAGGCTATACGTAATGGGCAGTAAGTATAACGATGCAAATATTACAGATGGGAATGCTAGAATATGGGAACACACAGTAGGTGGTATAGACCAATGGCAGCCAGTATACACATGTTAGCGTGGGATCATTGACCTTTGGGAACACACTGTATATGGTATAGACCAATGGCAGCCAGTATACACATGTTAGCGTGGGATCATTGACCTTTGGGAACACACTGTATATGGTATAGATCAATGGCAGCCAGTATGCACATGTTAGCGTGGGATCATTGACCTTTGGGAACACACTGTATATGGTATAGCCCAATGGCAGCCAGTATACACATGTTAGCGTGGGATCATTGACCTTTGGGAACACACTGCATATGGTATAGACCAATGGCAGCCAGTATACACATGTTAGCGTGGGATCATTGACCTTTGGGAACACACTGTATATGGTATAGATCAATGGCCGCCAGTATGCACATGTTAGCGTGGGATCATTGACCTTTGGGAACACACTGTATATGGTATAGATCAATGGCAGCCAGTATGCACATGTTAGCGTGGGATCATTGACCTTTGGAAACACACTGTATATGGTATAGACCAATGGCAGCCAGTATAGTTAGCGTGGGATCATTGACCTTTGGGAACACACTGTATATAGTATAGATCAATGGCAGCCAGTATGCACATGTTAGCGTGGGATCATTGACCTTTGGGAACACACTGTATTTGGTATAGATCAATGGCAGCCAGTATGCACATGTTAGCGTGGGATCATTGACCTTTGGGAACACACTGTATTTGGTATAGATCAATGGCAGCCAGTATGCACATGTTAGCGTGGGGTCATTGACCTTTGGGAACACACTGTATATGGTATAGATCAATGGCAGCCAGTATACACATGTTCGTGTGGGATTCCTTATTATTTTGGAACACACTGTTATGGTCAGATCAATTGAGCCATTATACCACTGTTTTTTTTACGTGGGATCATTGACCTTTGGGAACACTGTTATGGTACAGATCAATGGCAGCCATTATGCACATGTTTAGCGTGGGTCATTGACCTTTGGGAAACACACTGTAATATGGTAACATCCATGGCAGCCGTATGCACATGTTAGCGTGGGTCATTGACCTTTGGGACACATGTATATGGGTACAGATCAATGGCAGCCAGTATGCACATGTTAGGCGTGGGATCATTTGACCTTTTGGAACACACTGTATAAGGTACAGATCAATGCAGCCAGTATGCACATGTTAGCGGTGGATCAATTTGACCTTTGGGAACACACTGTATAAGGTACACATCATGGCAGCCAGTATGCACTAAGTTAGCGTGGGATCATTGACCTTTGGGAACACACTGTATATGGTACAGATCAATGGCAGCCAGTATGCACATGTTAGCGTGGGATCATTGACCTTTGGGAACACACTGTATATGGTACAGATCAATGGCAGTCCAGTATACACATGTAATGCGATGGGATCATTGACCTTTGATTTGGAACACACTGTATATGGTATAGATCAATGGCAGCCAGTATACACATGTTAGTGTGGGATCATTGACCTTTGGGAACACACTGTATATGGATAATACATTCCTAAATGTGGCTGTGACTGGAGAAATGGGGCTTATGGGTTTCCGACCAGTATAGATCCAGATCAGCCTGTGCATATCCGCACAGTCTGATCAGGATCTACATTGTTCACCATTTCAACAATAGAACACCCGTCATGCTTCTAACAAGCAATACAGATCGTAATCAGGCTGCAGACATGCGCTACACTTGTATTTGATCAGGAGCTACACAAATTCCATAAGCCCCATTTATCCAGTCACAGCCACAAATAAGGAATAGCAAGTTGGTTGTGACTTGAGAAATTGAGCTTATGGTTTTCGTGGGCAGTCCATCTCCTGGTCTGGTCTGGTAGCACAATTATGAATTTATTATCATGTCTAATACAGATATTATTTTGTTTGTCAATATCATGACAGATGTTTCAATGACTGAATGGCGAACAGTGCAGGCCCTGATCAGACTGCGCGGATGCGCAGGCTGATCTGGGACTACACTGGTCGCAATTGCCATTTCTAAGACACATTTATCCAGTCACAGCCATATATTAACATGTGATATGTGATATGTTAAAGGATGGATAACAGACTTTTGGGAACACACTGTACCTGGATAGCAGACTTTATATACATGGAATGTATCATTTGCAGCAAGAATAACGAAATCTGGCCAGCTTGCTACAAACATAATTTAAACAAGGGCATTGGTTTCCAAGGGCGGATTCAGGGGAAAACCACGCGAGCCCCCCCCCCAACCCCACCTAAAATTTGGCGAGTAAAGATATGTTTGCTTTAAAATGCGGCAGAGCGCAGCAAAATGGGGTGTAGATATCAAAAATATTCCGGATGGCATACCGCCGGACACCACATGCAGTCTCCTGAGCTCTGCTTGGTCGACGAACAGACGGTGCAAGTTCGAAAATATAGTAAACTATTTCAATTAAGAAGTCCCGCCCGTCCTAACCTGAAATCCTGGATCTGCCCCTTGTATCACTAAGCTGATCCCCTCATTGGCAGCCTTGATAGATATATTAAAAGTGCTGTAAGTCGCAAAATACGCCCGTAGAAGATGGGCCAGACAGTGAAGATACAGAAATGTGAAGCTGTCGCCAAGGCAAGAAACCGTAATGTGAATTTGAAAATTTATAGCATTATTTCTTCCTTTTGTTGTGATAAACAGGTATCAGAGCTCCAGATAAGTTTTGTATCTAAAGAGTATTGTACCCCCATATTTCAAATTCAATGTGTATTTTACTCAAGGTGCATGATCATGTGGTTATAACAATAACAACAGT
The DNA here is from genome assembly GCA_029237695.1 of Conchocele bisecta. Lineage (NCBI taxonomy): Eukaryota > Metazoa > Mollusca > Bivalvia > Lucinida > Thyasiridae > Conchocele > Conchocele bisecta. Next base: position 88,215,716 of record CM055274.1, read on the forward strand.
AGCTGAAAGTGTTGAAATCTTGCCCACTCCAGAGTAAGTATTATTTGATATTTTCCTTAATATGCAACGGATTTTGATGAAATATGGCGCAGTAAACACGTCTTCATGAGCTGCATTTGGTCGTCCAGGGAGTTCGGCTCAGACTTGTGTCGTTTTTGTGAAGAATCGATTTCTGTGTCTACTGACATGGAAATCGGTTATTCGCAAAAACGACAGAAGTTTGGGCCCAAGTACAGACACCACCAAATGCAGCTTAACAAGACGCGTTTGATGCGCCATATTTCATCAAAATCCGTTACGTAATAAGAACAATATAAAAAAATACATACTTTGAATTGGATGGATTCTGGAATTTTCAGTATGTGTTGTTGTTATTAGTACCACGTGATCATACACCTTGTTACTTTTACAAATGTATTATTGAGTTCAAGTCAGGCGGAGTTCCAGGGACAGAAACATATAATAGTCAATGATTTTATTTTTCTAAGAACGACACAACTGTGGTTTATTAAATATACAAAATATATAAATAAAATTTAAATGAAATTGTTTTGTTATTAAATGTATAAATCAAAACATTTGTCAGTCGTCCAAGCAAACAAGTCCCATTCTCTTCGAATGTTGCTTAAATTAATGTATTAACGCGGTTTTCTTGACTCGCTGAGTTAAAAACACTTAATTATTAAATTTGTGTTTTAATGTAACCCGCCTCTCATTACTCAAGGAAAACAATTCAAAGGGACCGCCAATCACGAAAACGGACTTACCTGTACGAGTTATTAATAGTAATTAACGTTGTTTGACTGCCTAAGGGACCGCATCTTTGGTTCGAGAGTTCGAATTTGCCGTAGTTCGAATTTTAGGTAAAATTTTGAATAATTTATACGGAATTTTTTCGGGACTGCGGAGCGAGTTCGAATTTTCCGGACTGTTTGATGAAGACATGTTTGAGTAAATAAGAATCAACTGTATTCTGCTAAAATAAGTGTGTCAAATACACCAATATGCACCTTATCTGGAGCTCTGAGGTATACTAATTTAGGTAGAGATGTGTAAAGAAATTATATAGAATTGCATACAAAAATGTAGAAAAAATAGCCAAGTTAAAAAAGATGATATTTGTTAAAAAATACTTTTTTTTGGCATAAAAACACCAAGGCACACATCTTCAATATGTGTAGAAGATGTGTGCATAGTTTCAGATCGATTGACTGAAAGGTTTTTAGAGGAGTTATGTGCACAAAATCTGCAGTTTTTCTGTCTGCCGCCCACCCACCCTGTGGCAAAAAACATAATACGTACCGTTTTGAAACAGTCATATAAAAATTCAATTTGTAAACTATAACTATTACATACAAGAATACCAAAGACCTGCTACATGAGGGCCAAACAAATTCTCCGGGGCAGGATTCTGGTAAGGATGAATCTCGATCATTAAATTACCCATCACATGCTCCCAACCCCACATATATCTGAATGAGTGCAAGTGCACTGATACTCACATGCCATGGCTTTACGGTTGACAGGATCTGCAGACCGACTCCGGGATCGAGTCCCAGTCTGTTTGTTTGTTGTATTATCTCCTGCCAATTTCTGTGCACCCTCCTTTCTGTTCCTCCGACTATCCCGAGTCAATGAAGATGAGCGTCTGTTTAGCAGGACTCCTTTTGTGGGCTTAGCTTCCAAATTACTCATCTTTTTCCTGTCAGAATTAGGTTGTTTATTTAGTGGTGGAACAGATTGGTTCCCGCTTGTATTGGATCTTGCTGACTGGTACCCGCTTGTATTTGATCTTGCAGACTGGTTTCCATTTGTATTCGGCGACTGGTTGCCAGGATGTTTAGCATTTGGCGGTCGTCTGCCTGCATTAACAGATTTGCTGCCAGTACTGGAGTTGGTTCGCGAACTATTGGGCCGGCTACTGGTCACAGAACCTGGAGACAGTGATCTCCTACATTCCTGTTCAAGGCTCACCTTTGTGTCGGTAGTGGATTCTTTCTTTACTTTCATAGAAGTTTCACTTTTCTTGGGAATCCCTTTATGAAATTGATCATCCAATTTATTTTTAGCTGAGCCAACTGACTTCTTATCTGCAGCTGATTTTTTCTTGCGTTTCTCAGTTGTCTCAGTGTCCACATCTTCCCAAGCAATGGAATGTGCTTGTAAATGCCTTGTCAATGGGTCCTGATGTCGTTTCACCTTTGGCACAGGTTTATTCTTTAAGTCTTTAATTCCATGGACAATCGTGTTCAGTGCACCTAAACATGTCACTCCCATTTCGTGCAACTGAGACGCAGACATGAACTCCAAGTCCAATAAATCTATTTCATTCTCTGCAAATATTTTCACATATTTTTCAACATCTGGCAAGTCGAGACCACGAAGCCAAAATTCTACTTCTGAATCACATTCTTTGGTGAGTACAAATGTAGTATGTGTAGTTGATGGCATGACTGGATTTGTAGAGGGTGTGAGTTGGCTCCCTTTTGCATTCTTGTTGACATCCAAGGAGTTCAATCCAAATATATCTCTCACTTCATTCTGGGTATTTACTATGTCCGAATCCAACACAGAGCATGGAATCTTCTCTGATGCTGAAGACCTAACTGTAGCAACACTAGGTTGGATTAACACCTTTGTTTCTTCTAGACCAGAATAATTAGTCACAGTTTTATTCGCCCCGGATTTCACACGAACCTGAAAGTTTTCTGGGTCAATATAGATCTGTGTGGCTTCAGTTGTACTGTAGACATTTCCATTGTTGACCAGACTAGAATTGTGTCCCAAATCCACATCTGCGTTAGCTTCACACTCCACTGGTAGATCTAAGTGTGGTAGCCCAGCCATAGAAACAGCACTATGATAATTTACCTGGTTGTTTTCCTCAAGCAATTTATTATTTGTTTCTGTTTTATTCTCCAATTGCGAATGTTTGCTTTTATTTTGAATTGTTTCATAAATGTCTAAACGAGATCTTTGATTACTTGAATCTACAGTAATACCTTTTGATTGTTTTGCAGCATCTTTAACATTTCTAAGTTTACCCTGATTGTCTTTCTTAAGTGTTTTCTTGAGATTCTCGGCAGATTCAGTTTTGTGAGATGTCATTTCATGTTGACTGATATTGGCTGATGCATGGTTTAGCTGGTAGGTCGTGTCCTGGATGGAAACTGATCGACCTCCTGGAGATTTATCCTTCTTGTTTGGCACACCCGGCTTTACTACTTCTCCTTTCTTCTTAGGCTGTGTTGTTAAGTTCTGCTCATGTCTATCTTCAAGTGTTGCAGAAGCATCTTGGCCATCAAGTGTGCTTGGACTTGGCCAATTATCACGCTTGATAATCTTCAAACTAGCTTTATGCAACACTTTTGATTTCAGGTCCATAATTTTGTTTGATTTACCAGTCTTCTTCACAGAATCTACATTTTTAACATGTTCTCCATTTATTCCCAGAGTTTGCGCCTTAGCCTTAGCCGTGTTCCCTCCATTAGTTAGCGACGCCTTCCCAGCCACTGAAGGTCGATCCTGGGAACCAGCCTTGGTGGATTTGGCTGGGGTATGGTTCCCAGGTGTGGACACGCCATGCTCCTCCAAATCTTGGTTAGATTTGTACGAGAGGAGCCGCCCAGCCCCACCATGCTCCCACCGCGATCCACCAACTTCCTTCCTGGAGGTAAACAATTAATAGAAATGTTGTTATCATTAATTATGGCTGTGACTGGAGAAATGGGGCTTACGGGTTTTGTGACCAGTCCAGTTCCTGATTGAATAATACACTCCTATATAGCCTTATAACGATCTATAGAATCATTCATTAGTGGAATGGCGAACAGTGCAGATCCGGATCAGACTGTGCGGATGCACAGGCTGGTCTGGATCTACACTGGTCGCAAAACCAATAAGTCGCATTTTGTGACCATTGTAGCTCCGGATCAAATAGCACACTCCGGTAGCCTGATAACTATCTATATTACTTTTGAGAAGCATGATGTGTGTTTCTTTGATGGAATGGCGAACAGTGCAGATCCTGATCAGACTGTGCGGATGCACAGGCTGATCTGGGTCTGAACTTGTCGCAAAACCCTAAGCTGGCTCATCTGGATCTACACAGTTTGCAAACACTGTTATAGAGGTATGTAGTGTTGAAAGGGCTAAACAACGTAAACTCTGATCAGATTGTGCTGATGTAGAGATGATTCTACACTGGTCCAGGGATTCCGCTAGGGAAAATAAAAAAATCGCCACTTGGAAAAAAAAAAATCCAAAAAAAAAAAAAAGGAATAACCAATAGGATAAAAATAAACAATTGGCGATAAAAAATTACATATTTTTTTTTTCTTCGAAAATTGTAATTTTTTATCGCCAATTGTTTATTTTTATCACCAATTGCGAAAGTGGCGATCGCCAGCGGAATCCCTGCTGGTCTCAAAGGCCATATGTCCGCTGTGGCAAGTCACATGTCTGCAGTTACCTTGCCAAGTCAAATGCTCCAAAGCAGAATTGCAACAAGGGCATTGTTGCGAGGCTAATCCCCTCGATGGCAGCCAAAAAAAACCACAAACTTTAACATTTTTTCTTACCAACAAGGTGAACATAAGTCACACATTGTGGCCAAATATTATCCAAATCGGTGAAGCGGTTCATATGTTATTGAATGTGAATATTTCTGTGTCACATTGTAGAATTGTCTCTCAAATAACAAAATATATAGTATGAACGTCAACGGCCTGCAGGTTTTTTCTATATTTTAGTGTGCGAAGTGTAAATGCTATAAAGCACATTTTTACTGTGTAGCGTGTTGTAGCGATATAGTGCAACCTGTTGCCTATAAAGCGGAAAATGTGCAGCTAACCTGATGAGTCCCTGGATGCTGTTGTCCTCATGATCGCGGGAACGTTTGTGGAGAAAGAGAGCCGTCTCTAGATCCTCCACATCATGGTGTAGCTGGCTGTTTTCTCGCACCAGATCATCCAACCTACAAATAGAAAGGACATGTGGAAGACTTGGACCTGTGACACCAAAAAAATGCCCATTACAAACAAAACCCATTACCCCACCCACTTGGTCTCATACAGTACTATGGGGAGGGATGGGGGGGGGGGGGGGGCGGGGGGGGGGGGGGGGTGTGTAATGGATTTTTTTGTAATGGACATTTTTTTGTGTCACAGGTCCGAGTCTTCCACCTGTGATAGGAAGCACAGACTCGGACCTGTTAACAGGATATCAGAGACAAAATAAAATCAATATTTGACCAAATGTTACGAAACTATAGTCTGTTTCACGAAAGCTGCCCAAACTTTACGGCTATATAGACAATTCAAAAACAATATTATTTTCGATAATATTAAATTAAAGGAAAATTTAAGAATGAGCCTTCTTTTTATTTCGTGAAATTCGGTAAAATATTGGTTTTATTACGAAAAATTGATTTCTCTATGGGAATTTAACATGGGGGAAAAAGAGGCAGAGGAGTGTGGGAGGTGTCAAAAAAACATTTTTTTTTTGGAAATTGACTCCGAAACCTAGCTAGATAGCTTGGAAATGATCTACCTAAGAAAACAAAAGTTAAATTTTAAAAATCGGTCCAGTATTTCTGAAATTCTAAAAAATTTCCCCATATTAAATCCCCATAGACATCTTCACTCCGTTCACGAAATAAAAAGAAGGCTCATTCTTAAATTTTCCTTTAATTCAATACTATCGAAAAAAAATATTGTTTTTGAATTGTTTATATGGCCGCAAAATTTGGGCAGCTTTCGTGAAACAGACTATAGACATTATGTTTACAAAATATGGATATGCCCCTGTCGCATTGGGGGCATAATACAAAGAAGGCTCATTCTTAAATTTTGATAAAATTTAATGTTATCCAAAAAAAAACAACAACAGTTTTTGCATTGTTTATATAGCCGTAAAATTGGGCAGGTTTCATGAAACAGACAGTAGTACTTTCTATTTACTTACTGTTTTCCTCGTCTCCGTTGACGTGCCGATGACATTCTGGTGAGCGGCGAAAAACATACATGGTCTTCCCATTACACCCAACACATCATCTATCTATCTGAAAACAAACAATTTGCTTTAAAAAAGCAATTCCAGCATGTATGATCATGTGGTGTCAAAAAAGTGCAACATTGTTTTTAGTATTTTCTGTCTTAGGCCACGTCTTCAATCTCCGAACCCCGAACAGACACACAGATGGACACACACTTCAAAGACTACCGAGACTGCGGACATAAAAATAATTTTATTTCATGAATTTTCATTACTGGTATACAAATCTACTTTTAAAATGCTTTTTCACCAATTGTTTTGCTCATATTTCATCCACATCTGAGGCCAAGGGTGCTATAGATAAGCTTTGTATCTATCTAAAGCGTACTATACCTGATTTCAAAATCATTGCGTATTTTACTTTTACAAATGGATTATTGATTTTTTCATTACTAAATAGGGAACAAATGATAAAAAAAAATATAACACATTTAAACATTCACTTAATTGAGCTGCAAAAAGCAAACACTGTTTGCTTTTTGCAGCTCAACTAAGTGAATTTTCAACTTTATGACAGTATTTTCACTACAGTACTCAATTTGAAAATCGATGCGTGTTTCACATTGCTGTGCATATTTTGTACTCCCACTTTTGATAATCAATGCGTATTCAGCTAAAATAATTGTGTAAAATATGCAAATACGCACCTTATCTGCAGCTCTGTGCTATCTCGTTACTATGGTGTTGGCTAATTCTGCGCACCTAAGGCTTTCTAAACAAATTTATATGTCATTACAATCCCCATATTCAGTCAAAATTTCCTGAATATTCAACGCAGTTCAAATACGTCTGTGCAGGTAAAATGTCATAACGTTCTGATGTCAGTAAGTGACGTAAAGTGTGTGATGTATGACATCACAATGCGTGTTTGCAACGTCACATTTGTTTCTGCTAATGCTGTGCATTTGGTAGTGTAAACAAAATGGCGAACGGCATACTGGATCAGCATAGCAAAATTGGTATTAAACTTGAAGCAGAACTATCCAGTGACACCATGACAGATTAGTTTCTTAGTTGAACAGTTAATTTAGTAAATAAGACATGCAGCTATTCCATCATCACGGTCTGGGGATTTACACATTTTGACTTTATTACTTTATAACTTTTTACCAAACTATCGGAATGTGATAAAATTGTGCCACAGTATAGCAATTAATCAGCTTGTTTATTCCGAAATCCACATATTTTATTATGACGTATCCAAGGCTAAATTTGACGTGAATTGCGCATTAGCCGATGCGCAGAATTAGCTGAAATGACAGTACCCACTACAGAGCATGTTGTTCCCACAACAGAGCATCTCGTTCCCACGACATCGCATCTCGTTCCTATGAGTTACAATGGTGTCGGCTAATTCTGCGCACCTAAGACTTTCCAAACAAATTTAAATGGCATTGCCATCTCTATATTCAGTCAAACTTTCCTGAATATTCAACGCAGTTCAAAGACGTTTGTGCAGGTAAAATGTCATAATGTTCTGACATCAATAAGTGATGTAAATTGTGTGATGTATGACATCACATTCATGTTTGCAATGTCACGTTTGTTTTGGCTAATGCTGCGCATCTGGTAGTGTAAACAAAATGGCAAGTAGCATACTGGATCAGCATAGCAAAATTGGTATTAAACTTCAAGCAGAACTATCCAGTGACATCATGGCAGCTAGGTTAGTTTCTTCGTTTAACAATTAATTTAGTAAATAAGACAGCTATTCCATCAGCAGGGTCTGAGGATTTTACACAGCATATGGGGGTCTATCTGTAGGGAATCACTAAGCTTTAGCATCTTCGACCTATAATTTGAGAAATTATGTAATTTATGAGAGACAGAATAATTTGTCAGAAAGCATGTTCAGATATTTGACACGTCCCCAGTCATTACGGACCCAGGAATAAAATTATACAATAACAAAGTAGAAAGACAAAGCATGCACACCTACCTACATACGCTATTGTAATGACCGATCGTCATATTTACACAAGAAAATTATGTTTTATTTCGTTATCAAGATTTTGTTGTTATCATCAACAAATTATGCACTCTTCTTTCAGAAACCAAGAAGGTTGTTATTGTTGTTGTTGTGAGTTTCAGCCGCTGGTTTTCTAAAAAAAAAAAAAAAAGCCTACGTACACATCACGTAAAAAGGAGCGTATACAGACAAGTGGGTTGCATACGGCACATGACATTTCTAATTATCATTGCATATCGTTTACTCTTCTGGATGGTCTAACTTTGATTTCTGTATCACATAAAATGTTCAATAAGCAAAAGTCCACATATTATTTCATCACCCCTTGTATATTTATTTATATCTATAATTAATGCACAATATTGTTTTGGAAGTTCTCCGCCAGATTCAATATAGTGTAGAATTTATAGAGCGCATGGTGCTCACCATCTGAGTGTGGCCAGAATAGGCAGTCACGTGGTTACGTGTATGTGACGGGCGGTTCGCGCGTGGCACCGGAGAACATATATACCGGTATTTGTGGCTGTGATTGGAGACATGGGTCTTATGGGTTTGCGACCAGTGTATATCCAGATCAGCCTGTGCATCCGCACAGTCTGATCAGGATCTGCACAGTTCGCCATTCCATCAGCGAAGCACACGTCATGCTTTTAACGAGCAATATAGATGGCTATCAGGTTACAGCAGTGTGTTATCAGTCAACCTGAATGCCAATACAATGAAAGTTTTGCTTACAGCCAAGAGGTGTTTTGTTATTTGTGTGGTGGTATTTTAACCCTTAGAGCGCTGTCCTATTTTCGAGCTCCACTGAGTGAAGCGTGCATACTAGGAGGGGTCCGGGGCATGCCCCCCAGATTGGTACTCAGCTTAGATCTCATTGATACAAAATATCTCACAGTCAAATGGCCAAACACATGTTATCAGATGTATTTTCCTAAAGCCTTTAATAAAGTTCCCAACCGTAATTTGCTATATGAACTTCAATGCTATGGTATCAAATACAATGCTTCAACATTGAGTTCTTTCTTACTGACAGGATCGATACATTAGTCCTAGATGGCGGAATGTCATATATGGGCCAGAATTCAGTATTTGACCTAATAGGGGGACACTTAAGAGATTTTTATTTTATTTTGTGCTTTGTTAGAAAAACTACAACGTGGCATAGTCCAAGCCACTAGGGTTTGGACAATTGCAGTTGTTTTCAGAATATACATGCCTTTGACTACGGAGAGATATAAATGTGCTGAATCTCGTGTATGTAACATTGACAAAGAGGTAATATGTATTTGGTGATCCTATGTTGCTTTCAAATGGCATCTTAGTTTCTTTGTTGTGTAAAGACGTGTTTTACTGTGCCCTCACAATCACCTTTACCAGAAAATGCATTGATTATTGGTTGATGAACAAATGGCTACAATATATTTTTCTCGTTAATGTTACATACACATATTCCATGCTCATTTTAAACCGTTAGAAATGAGATTATACAGTACTATATATTTATGGGTTGTAACAAACCTATGTGGACCTTATTTGTTGTAGAGGCATTAGTTTAAATCATGCATTACATTGAGAAGTATATTGTGACATTTGCTCGAAGTCGAGTATGTAACTTTGACAAATACGCCAAGCAATACTTTTTTAGAGACTGCATGCTTATTACCGTGACTATGTGGCAACTGGAATTTCTTCTTGTAAGACAATAAACTGTATAAAGATAAGATGATTGTTAACAGTTTACACAGAAAATGTTTTTTTATTAATGTGTAATAAATAAATATATTGCAATAATAGATTCTTGTGAATGTTACATGCACATTTGTCAGGTTTATTTATTTATGTTAGTAATAAGTTTACATGAGCAGTTTATAGTTTGCAACTATCCCATTATCACAAAATTTTGTTTAAATCCACAATTTGATCATTTAAAATACCCTGAATACTCCATTGCAACATCTTTAAGGTACTGTAACATGTTTTTGTCAATGTTACTTACATATCATATACCTTCCTTTATTTATACAGCACATAGCACTACATGAGCTATTTACAACTTATAATAAACCTACAGGGACAGGATTTATTTTATAAACTTTTTATAAAGCAATTATTATCATGAACGGACTATTTAAACATTTGAGGCTGGGGTATAGTAGTCAGTTATCGTTCCTGTATAGGTGGCGCCACTCGTCACGGTCCCAGCTGTCGTGTAAACAGTGGGCATATTAACGTCTAAATTAAACTTACTAAACTTACGGTTATATTTATCAAGAACTATGAGCTGCTGTTTACATTTTGAGAATCGGTCCTATTTAATGATGAAATCGAAAAAATCGGCTAAATATTCGTGTCGAAACTATTTTTGTATCCGATTTTAATAAAATAGTATATATGTATATAGACACATTTATGTTCAAACTCCTCTTCGAATATGCCATTTACACTCACCTATGGTAATATACTAAGGACTTAGAGCGGGAAAAACGACCCATGTATTATTAGTATTTTAAAACACGTTTCCGAGCAGTGGGATAATTTGATAAAAATATCGAAAATTCAGGCCGAACATGTTGAGTGAAAATAGTTTTTTTCGAATAACGTTTTTATTATTCCAAATTGAATCCAGATCCCTATATGTAAAATCATCTACACAACGAGACGGATCGTTTGCCGTTTTACTTTTTGAGAATCGGTCCAAAGGCTAATGATAAAATCGGGGGAAAAACAGCTATAATTCTAGCTGAAATCCAAATTGATTCGAGAACCCTATTATTTCTCTGCGGCCGAAAATAAAACATGTATGCGCCCAGGCTACCCTCTTTTTTATTTGGGGGACATACTCGGTCATAACTCTTACCATTTTTCATCCGATTTTAAGTTATATGTAGACACATCTACGTTCAAAAATGCTATTCCAGTATACTATTTAAACCCTAGGGTCATATGCTAAGGGGATATAGAGCGGGAAAACGGCCGAATCTTTTATTATTTTAAAACCAGTTTTCGAAAAATGTCGGTAAAATTTGATGAAACAATGGCAGTTACATGTATCACCGATGATTACATATAAAGTGTGTGTGTGTGTGGGGGGTGGGGGGGGGGGGTGGGGTGGGGGGGGGGGCGGGGATGGGGTGATGGGGATGTGTGCGCATATTATGCGCGCATTATGGTTTTTTTCTGAGGAAAGTGACTACAATATAACTTGGCTACGCCACTGTACACTCATTGATATTGATATGAAATGTCTGTTACAGGCATCATGAATCGTTGGTGAACAATACATGCCTAATCTGACTACAACGTTGTTCATACTTATCTGGGGGTACAATGGTCGCAGAATCAATGTTACGCTTTTTACCGGGCTATCAAATATTATCTGTTGGTTTTTATTATCATTTGACGTGATATCTGTTTACATTTGTGACATTCAAACTTAGGCATACGGAAATATATTCTTTACGACCCGATAGTCGGGCATTCCTTTTTCTCAGTTCATATTTTAGCTGTGTTAAATTCAGCGAACCGTACGTAGATGCCTTGTTTTAATCAGATAATCGAAATGCGGTCAACACGTTTGCATATTGGAATACAGGAGTCTTGGACCGTGACCGGTTGCGCCATCTGGTGGAACACAAGATGAGATAACCGACTAATATCCCCCAATGTATAAAACAATTTTGTCATTTTTGTCAATGTTACATACACATTATTGAAATTCCTTTTCCTATGTTGCAAATAAGGTTATAAAAGATGGTTGGTTTGTAATAAATCTATTAGGAGCAGCTTTATGTTAAATGCATTGAATTTTATTATATATTGCCATGACCAGTCCGTTAAAACACTTTGATCTGATTTACAGCAGTATGTAACATTTTGACATGAAAAACATGAACAACTATACCTCCTATCATTTGTTTCTAACTTGCCATATCCTCTATGTTTTGGTGACAAAAGTGATAATTTGCTCATTTCTAACAAATTTAGTAAAATAAACCTGGCTGTTGATTGTTGTTTTCTATGTTTACATGAAGAAACTTCTGCGTATGTAACAGTTTGTTGACAAGAACTATTATAAATATTAAATACAGTTTTACCATTTTTGTTTCTTTTAAGATAAAATAAAAATCTTACTTGCATTTTAACACTCACCACCAGCTGGTTCAATATGTCAGTAAATAAATTAATCAGGTTCCAGTTAAGCTACTGGACTGGTTAAACGTATGTAACAGGGTTTGAAAAGAAAAAGTTACATACACACTAATTTTGGTTATATTTTTTTCCATGGTTATACTTCCGATGAACAAATTATTTTTGTACTGAAATAGAGTTAGACTGCTCACAGAAACGTAATGAAAAGGGCAATATCAATATGAAATACTTGCACATACTAGGACATGTTAAAAATGTTCCCCTTTTTCACCTAACAAGTGTGAGATACATACATATTGAAGAACTGTACAGCTTGTTCAATCAACTTCAATAACCTATTTTTTGGTACTGCTAGATAGTCCATATGTGTATTCATATAACTGAAATCGTAAAAATGTTCCATCTCAACATTTCTCTTTTTTTGTAGTGTTTAAATGGAATTGACAAGAAATATATGCATTCTCCAGAATAGCGAATTCTTGCCTATATAGTACCGCTTCTTTATATTAATGACTTTGCAGATTACAGTAAGGAACTGTATTAAAAGAGAAAACATATTTTGATAGCAGCTGGGGCCACCTGTGTGAGAGGTGAACACACTACCATGGTCATGTCACTATAAAAGCGAGCTTGTAACGTAAGGCAATACAACTGTTTGACTATTCTACTATGGTCGTACTACTTCATTAATTCCTCCTTCCTACAAATGTGCATTATTTTCTCAAATGTATGAAATATGCACTCCATGTTCTTTTATAGATTCCCTAGTTCATTATGTATAAATAAATCATACATGATACGACTTCGCCTATTTGCTCGAATGGCAATCTATCATGGGGCCCGTTTCACTAAACTTTATATGTCTAAGAAGTTCGTAATTGCAACATTTTTAAATCCACAGTAACATCTGTTTAGTCAAGAGGACACCAGGAGCATTGTCACCACCGTATAAAGTGCAACATAGTTTGATGGCAGCTGAGTTTGAATTCAGGCTTCCTGGTGTGAGGTGAACTCTCTACCACATTCTACAATGTTCGATTATCCTACTACGGCCGTACTACTACACTTGCAAGACATCACCCTCGTGCACTTTATGTTTGATAGCATCGTCTACAAGGAGATGCATACAATTACAGATGCGAAGGTTCCTCAGATATATCTAGACACTGCTTGGAACAAGAGTGGGCAATGCTAATGCACTTTCACAATGACAAATACAACACTCTCATGCAAAAGATATCGAACCACATTTACGTATTCATGAGCGTCAGCGGCATACAATAAATAGAGAATATACTCTAAGAGGAGCAGGGTCAGATATATAGAGAATAGTAGGTTAGTGCCGTGAATGGGAAAAAATTTCCGGCAAGGCTCAAGAATTTCTTTATTTCTCATCAGAAGTATATGTTGTGACCACTCATTTGAACCGTCTCGCCGAGACCACTCATTTGAACCGTCTCGCCGAGACGGTTCAAATGAGTGGTCACAACATATACTTTGGTTCAGAAATAAGGAAAATAGATAGAGAATAGTAGGTTAGTGTCGTGAAAGGGATAAAATATCTGGCAAGGCTCAGGAAACGGGATGGGCGAGGCTCTGCCGAGCACATCCCGTTTCCGTGCCGCGCCAGATATTTGTTTCCCATTCACGGCACTAACCTACTATTCTATTTATCCCGTCAACACCTACAAATGGCTGTAAAATGCAAAAATAGTATTGACTGGATATCAAAAATGTTTCACGGCACCGTGTTTCACGGCACATACACACTGTGTTGACGGGATAAAAGCTATTACTAATGCAAAAAAATACACTTCAAAGTAACTGAAATAGGATTTAAGACGTAGTATGCGTAATTGTAAACAACAACAAATCAGCATGACACATTATATGGCTGCCACCCATGGCCAACGCCATTTTCTATTAGCGGATGACATATATTTAGTAGTCCCATACCAAAATGAACGTTCAGTTCAGCATTCGCTCAGTTGTAACTCACGAAGTCTTGATCGTCAATAAAACATTTTGGGTGGCTAAATTGAACACACATCCAGTGTGCATAATCTGACTATGTTTGATCAGTTGGTGGTTGCCATTTAATGCTGCAAGCGTAAAAGTATTACCTCTGACAAAAATACCATAGTTGCGTACGTATCATAATTATAATTATATATTGTTTTTCTCAGAGCTCTAGATATTGGATTACTTAATTATAGCCAATAGCTATCTCTGAAGCAATGCCATGTCTCACTAAGTTAGGCACCATCACTATAACGCAATACATCTACATATGACCTAACGCGGCATTTTAGCATGCAGTATGCAAACATAAAGTTGACGTCATATGACATAAGCAACTGAAACATGTTTAACGTCCTAATGATTTCTGATATGCATGCATTTAGAACTTAATGAGGCTATTATGGCAGCCACAAACATACGGCAGTTGTACACATTATATTGGGGGGGGGGGGGGGGACTGAACACGCAATCTCATCATTATATAATGACTATTTTTTTCCCCCTATTTTTATATATAATTCAACAGTGATGTGATGCAACAGTGCATGCAAAGTGGACCTCAAAGCAGTACGGGTGTGTTTGGGGGGGTGGGGGGGGGGGGGGGGAGGGGATATCGTCACAAGTCTGTTATCATTCATGTTCCACCAATAAAACATTAGGTGCCGAGGCGTTGATAGGCCGAACAGTCTTGCAGCCGAAGTATCAGAAAACCGTCAAACACATCACAAACCAATGACGTCATCTAGCAACTGCTCATGTTTCTTGTGGCAACTTAGTTTGCGCCTATTTTTTCTTCGCTAAACAGTTTACTACGTTATACTGAAGGTACGAATAATACTTTTAGCATTTGCGACATATGTAATGATAAATATAGCAATTATTACGGATATTAACCGTTTGATTTGATATTTATTTTATTGATTCTTTATAAACCTTTGGTTTGGTTTATAAAAAAATTGTTGTTGTTGTTGTTTTACCAGCATTTTACCTGTAGCCTATTTCATCAACTCCATATCATCCAGTCTTCAAGTTCTAGAGGTATGAAGTATTTCTAAGGGGAAAAAAGTGCCGGAATTCTACCATTACACCTTCGAGGAGAAGAAATCACCATCAGAGAAGTTGTGAAGATTATTTCATACATTGAGAGCATCCCGATTAAAAGTCATCTGGTGGAGCGTGTGGTCAAGTGGTTTGGGGTGTCGGACTGTTGATCTTACGGTCATGGGTTTGAGCCTCACTCGAGGCGTGCGTTGTGTCCTAGAGCGTGACATTTTATCCACATTGCTTCTGTCCGGACGCAGTTTATTGTGTCACTGCAATTACTAGGAATAAGTAAGGGATTGAATCATTTGTTATTGACATTTTCTTTTGTAACTGAGGATTAATATTGTAACCGGATAGGGGAAATGCAACGGAAAAAATGTGCACCGACCGGGGATCGAACCCGAGACCTTCCCAATACCAGCGGGACGCGCTAACCAACTGCGCTACCGGAGCACGATGCTCTCGATCGGTATATTTATATCCACATTCAACTCATGATTACACATGGTACCATTTCCGTTACACTCCTCCCCCGTTATCTTTGAGTTTTGTCAATTACGAAGAAACTCACCTCAAGTTCACCCCTCTAGAGAGCCCACCGACACTCATGAGGGTTGGACGAGCCCCCAAATGTAACCGGATAGGGGAAATGCAACAGAAAAAATGTGCACCGACCGTGGATCGAACCCGAGACCTTCCCAATACCAGCGAGCACGATGCTCTCGATCTGTATATTTATATCCACATTCAACTCATGATTACACATGGTACCATTTCCGTTACACTATACATACTTATTCTCACTGTCAATATTTTCCTTACAGAATTATGGGCAAGAAAGTTAAGAAGGATGAGAAACCCCCACCTGATGATGTGGTATGTTACGTTTCACCATCAGCCAAAATATTTGAATCAGTCATCGAGATAATTAGACATTGTCAATTATTCAAGGTTTCCTCTCTCCTACGGCAGCATGGGAGGGTTTGCATTTGTGGCTGTGACTGGAGAAATGGGGCTTATTGGATTTGTGACCAGTGTAGCACCTGAAATAACACACTCCTGTTGCCTGATAACAATCTATATTGCTTCTTAGTGTAACAGGAAGACAAAATATGCACCTCATCCGGGACTCGAACCTGGCACCTCCCGCTTACAAGGCGGTCGCTCTACCGACTGAGCTAACCGGGCACAGATATATATATCTTCTCTCCTGAGTATTAGATCCGTACCGTGACATAAGAATAATTACACGTGTTTCATTGATGGATTGGTGAACAGTGCAGATCCTGATCAGACTGTGCAGATGCACATGTGATCTGGATCTACACTGGTCACAAAACCCATAAACCCCATTTCTCCAGTCACAGCCACATATCTTAACAAGGAATTGAATCAACCCTGAAGGATTCATATCTTAACAATGAATCCTATTTGAATTCACGCCAGGGGTCAAATGATCTGGTGTACTAAGGGTGCCTGGCATTGGATCAGGATACTGTTTCTTATTGATGAAAGTTATTATTGTAGTTTCAGTGGTATCTGTATGACACTCCCCGCATACAGGTGCATTCCCGTCTGTATATTACCTTGCTGTTGAGCAAGTTGTTTAACATTTAAAACTTGATATCACAAGACACTGACGTGGTATTCTCTATATTTCAAGTTTTTCAAGCTCAGCTCTGTAGCCGATTTCACCAAAATTGCTAAGCCTACTTATCTAGCTAATTATACGTTGAGGGAATCAGCATTTATTTTTCCCAAAATGCTTTATTGCATATATTTGATGATTAAAAGTATACAGCATTATTATACTGAATTTATTACATTATCACAGCCAAAATGGATGTGATAATGTAATAAATTCAGCATAATAAAAATTAATAAATTTATCCTTAAATTGAACATTTCTCTCTCAAAGTGTACTTAGCAAGATAAGTATACTTTGCAATTTTGGTGAAATAGGCTACAGAAATGGTAGGAATTCTTAAGATAGCCATGAAATTCCTCCTGTTTCCTAGCCTTGCCTGATTAAATTGATATGAAAATACACTGTCCTGATAATCTCTATATGCACCTGGCTCAGTTTGGAAACGGTAGGAATTGGCTACCCTTGTACTTCCTACCATTTCCTAACCTTGCCTGATAAACTAGATCTGACAAGACACGAGCATGGTGTTATTTATATTTCGAGTTATAAGGTTCAGCTCAGAAATGGTAGGACACTAGTCTGGTATTCTTTATATCAGTTCTTTTGGCTAGGCTCGGAAACGGTAGAAATTCCTCGGCAAGCCTCGGAATTCCTACCATTTCCTAGCCTTGCCTGATAATCTTGATGTGAAAAGACCCTAGCCTGGTATTTTCTATGTTCAGTTCGACACCCTGCTGGTGGAGAGCCGCAATGCTGGCACAGTGGTGCTGATGCTCAGTAGTCCCGAGGAGGACGTTCAGGCGAAGGCTTGCGAGGCCATCTACAAGTTTGTCGATAAATGTAAGTTCATCCATGGCGGGTAAACATGAGCTTTTGGACCATGTAGTCCATCTAGAACAAATTTAACATGTCTGGTAAAAGAATGAGGTGGAGGAGTCAAAATAGAAAACAAACTATTTTTGGAAATTGACTCAGAAACTTAAAGGCCCTGAACGGCTCAGTATTACAATTTTCCGATTTTTTCAAACACAAAAACATGTTTGGCAACTGATTTAGTACACAAAACTAACATATACTGCCCAATAGATACATCTCAAGTCTTGATATTTACATCTTAATCGCAATGTGAACACAACAAAAACTTGTTTTGTGTACCACTCAGTGCAAAATGTCAATATTGACAATTTCATTTCCGTAACCCAACGGCTTCGACTCGGAAGCGAGTCGATAAACTCAGCAATCGGAATTCATCGGCCGCGAATCGGGGAGTTGAGGAGTTGACCCGAGCGTCTATCGGAAAATCGATCGGGCTTTGAAACACGCACCTGCTGTTTGTTTATCCACAAATATTGATATTTTCATCGACTACAAACTCATTTTTGTACCAAAATGAATACAAACAGTTTCAAAGTGCGTGTAAATAGAAACCTGTTGGATTTATGTATGGGAAAACCCAATAGGAGGCCAAATTCGGCAACTTGAGCCGTATAGGGGCTTTAAGAAAACAAAAGTTAAATTTTGAAAATCGGTTCAGCTATTTCCAAATTATAATTTTGTTTTGTCATTTCCCCATATTAAATTCATGTTTGGACTGCGTGTCCATCCGTGTGTGTGTCCTTGGATCCGGTTAAGTAGTTTGCCGGAATTTCTCCAGTCTACCACTGAGGGTATTTGTGTGCCGATAGGCCACATTTTTATGCCCCACCACGATAGTGGAGGGGGCATTTAGTGTTACCCTTGTCCGTCCCGTCCGTCACAAAACTTTAACGCTCGGGTAAATGTCTCAGAATTTCTCCATCCTTCGACCGATCTGCTTCATATTTCATATACACATTGCTCTAATGGTCCTCTACCGCCTTGTTCCAAATCCACGTTCGTCCTGCCCCCGCCAAGCCCAGGGTCAAGGTCACATACTTAGTGCTTCAAAAACTTTAACGCTCGGGTAAATATCTTATAATTTCTGTTTGCTTTCACGGATCAGCTTCATATTTCATATACGCATTGCTCTAATGGTCCTCTACTGTCCTGTGCCAAATCCACGTTCGTCCTTCCCCTGCCAAGCCCAGGGTCAAGGTGACCCATACTTAGTGCTTCAAAAACTTTAACGCTCTGGTAAATAATTATAATTTCTGTTGTCTTTCACGGATCATCTTCATACTTCATATATGCATTGCTGTAATGGTCCTCTACCGCCCTGTGCCAAATGCCACGTTCGTCCTGCCCCCGCCGAGCCCGGGGTCAAGGTCACATACTTGGTGCTTCAAAAACTTTAACGCTCGGGTAAATATCTTATAATTTCTGTTTGCTTTCACCGATCAGCTTCATATTTCATATACGCATTGCTCTAATGGTCCTCTACTGTCCTGTGCCAAATCCACATTCGTCCTTCCCCTGCCAAGCCCAGGGTCAAGGTCACATACTTAGTGCTTCAAAAACTTTAACGCTCAGGTAAATGTCTTATAATTTCTGTTTTCTTTCACGGATCAGCTTCATTCTTCATATACGCATTGCTCTAATTGTCCTCTACCGCCCTGTGCCAAATCCACGTTTCTCCTGCGCCAGGGTCAAGGCCACATACTTGGTTCTTCAAAAACTTTAACGCTCGGTAAATATCTTATAATTTCTGTTCCCTTCCACGGATCTGCTTCATACTTCATATACGCATTGCTATAATGGTCCTCTACCGCCCTGTGCCAAATCCACGTTCGTCCTGCCCCCGCCAAGCCCAGGGTCAAGGTCACATACTTGGTGCTTCAAAAACTTTAACGCTGAGGTAAAAAAAAAATTTGACTTGGAATTTGGCCTCATTTTTTATCAAAGCGATATGTGGGGCATCCGTGTTCTATGAACACATTTTCTAGTTTGTAATAAAATCAATATTGTATGAAAATTTCACAAAATAAAAAATGGACTCGTTCTACTTTAAGTTTTTCTAAAATTATTAGTGGTGAATAATATATTGTTTTTGCAATGTGTATTTAACCGTACAAAGTTTAAATGTCTACATGTGCCATGTTTCCAGGTGATGAGAACACAATATTTTTCATAAATGGTGTCGAAAGTTGATGAATATTCCGAGCAAATGCAAATATCACAGTTTCTGTAAATAGTTTCAAGAAAATCTGGCACAATTTTACATATAAGGTGATAAGAAGCAGCTGAATATTTACAAAAATTGACAACATTTTCACAGCAAATGCGGAATAGAATTCCGCATTTGCTGTGAAAGTTTTGTCAACTTTCGACGTCATTTACAGAAAATATTTTTCTTGAAGAATCACACATAATCTTACATACAAGGTCTCGAGAATAAGAAGCAGCTGCTGGACCTGGGTGCCATGGATCGTGTGCTCGCCCTGCTCCAGTCTGAGGACAAGATCGTCCGTCGTAACTCCTGTATGGTCACTGGCGCCATGACCGCATATCGTGAGTTATATAACCAATAGTATGGGTCACAGGTGGAAGACTCAGACCTGTGACGCAAATTTGTAAATAAAATCCCATTACCCCACTCACCTGGTCTTGTACTGTACATTACGTTTACTATTGTTTCACTAAAATTTGTACGACTTAAATGTCTGTAAGTGCAAACTGATGATTTTACATCAATTGAAATTTCCAGACGATCCTGAATTTGCACTTACGACTATTTTAGTCGTTTGAAGTTTAGTGA
Organism: Conchocele bisecta; assembly: GCA_029237695.1. Classification (NCBI taxonomy): domain Eukaryota; kingdom Metazoa; phylum Mollusca; class Bivalvia; order Lucinida; family Thyasiridae; genus Conchocele; species Conchocele bisecta. The sequence continues at coordinate 88,236,278 of CM055274.1, forward strand.
AATGGGTCCCATGTGGTTGGGGTAATGGGATTTTTTTAATGGGCATTCTTTTGTATGTCACAGGTCCGAGTCTTCCACCTGTGGTGGGGGTGTGGCTGGGAAAGCCTCAACAAGTCCACTCGATCTGTACAAGTGGTAATTTGTAGAGTGGTAATTTCAACAGTACAGACCTGTATAGTGGTATTGGCAAACAGTGTTGATCCAGATGAGACGGCTCGTCACGAGCCGGCTCATCAGTATCTGCAGTTTTTGCAAGTAATGTTCATATTTTTGTGAATAAAAACACCCCCTTTTCATAATTGGACTAGTCTGAAAATCATTTTGTGACGATTGGATTGGTTGCAAAATAAACATATCAAAATCCATTTCAGTTACTTAGGAGTGGATGTATGTCAATATTTTGTGTATTGACAGCTGAGGTTCGTAAATTCCTGAGGAAACAAGAATCTACATTCCCCGCCCTCGTAAATCTGCTCGCACCGGAAGGTGAGTCTACTGTCTGTTTCACAAAACCTGCCCAAATTTTACGACTATATAATCAATACATTTTATTGATAATATTAAACTTTATTAAAATTTAAGAATGAGCCTTTTTTTATTTCGAAATTTTTTGTCAAATATTGATTTTATTTATTAAGAAAAATGAAATTCTCCATGTTTAAATCCCCATCTTCACAGATGAGCCAATCAATCACTCAACCAATCAACCAACCAACCAATCAATCCATAGAGGACACGGTGTGCCATGAGTTTGCTGCCCTGGCCCTGTCCAACATGGCGACGGAGTTCAGCATGGGCAAGGCTGCCAATCTATTTGAGTTAACCAGGGGGTGGAGCCGCTCGTTCGCTGTCTCACCGCGCCGGACCCCGACGTCCAGAAGAACAGTGTCGAGGCTCTCGCTCTACTACTGATGGTGAGTTGTCACCCAAACACCTTTCTATGATGGCTGTAGTATTTCATATTGCCCTTCCTAACACATTAGCAAACATAGTTCAGTACAGTCTACATCCGTTTACTGAAGTCGGTTATGTCGAATTCCCCTTTTACGTCAAAATATAATGCAATATAAAAGAGATATCCATTACAGGACTACCAGGACACGGTCGGCCTATCGGGACGTGGCGGCCTGATCCCACTGTTGGAGCTCCTGAAGTCGGATTACGGCGTCATACAGAAACTGTCTCTCCTGGCGCTGGATCGTGCCTCCCAGGATGGTGCGTATATCACATTGGTATTTAAGTTGTACTTAGCAAGATAAGTATACTATATATGCAATTTGTGAACTAGATTGATCTTGCTGTTAGGAATGGGTTGTGGCCTAGGGGTTAGAGCACCTGACTTCCAATCCAGAGGTTGTGGGTTCAAACCTCACCTAGGGCATCAAAAAGTGCTTTCATAGTATTTCCATCACACTGGCCTATTGGATGAGACTCTATATGACCTTAGCTGTTGCTGGGATGTTAAAACCTTTCGCTTTTCACTTTGATCTTGTTGTTTATCTTACATAAAAACCCCAGTCATTCAATTGTTCTCGTATATTTTTCCCAACTTTTGGCTTCATTTACGGAGAGTGGTATAAATTTTCAGGAGAGAATCGGAATGCACTGCGGGAACTGGAAGCGATCACGAAGCTCGTGGACTTTGTGGCCCACCCCGAGTGGAACGACCTGCACGTGATGGCCGTCATGGTGCTTTCCAACCTCCTTGAGGACACACAGAGTCTCGAGGTTTGCCTAGTTTCTGTGAAGATGTCTATGGGGATTTAACATGGGGAAAGTTTTTTTCGCAATAAAATCAATATTTGACTCTCATCATACATTTCGGAAATGATCTATTAAAGTAAGAAAACAAAAGTTAAGTTTTAAAAATCGGTCCAGTATTTCTGAAATTATAAAAAATTTCCCCATGTTAAATCCCCATAGACATGTCTATGGGGATTTACATGGGGAAATAGTTTTTTTTGCAATAAAATCAATATTTGACCAAATTTCACGAAGGCTCATTCTTAAATTTTCCTTTAATTTAACATCGAAAAAGATATTGGTTTTGAATTGTTTATATAGCCGTAAAATTTGGACACCTTGCGAGAAACAGACAGTGGGATTTCATGATTTACAATGATAAAAATAGACTACAGAAGCTCTTGTTGTTCATTATAAATTGGGCCACTGATTGACAAAAGGGAACCTTACATCAGTCACTGTCTCTATATTCACACAGTTGGATTAAAGAGCTATTTTCGTTTGACTTATAGTAAGGTTACTTTAATAGTGATTGTATAGCAACCAACGTGGGCCCTGATCAGACTGCGCATATGGCTGAATTGGGTCTACACTGGTGGCAAACATTTGTAATTTTATTGCTGAAAGTTCAGTATTTGACCTAATTATTGAATGGACAAAAGTCCTTCAAACCACTTGTATTTTGTGACAGCAAATCAAGGAAACGGGCGGACTGAAGAAGCTGGTTGCCTTGATCACGGACCAGACCCCGCCCGATGATGAACCCAAAGGCGGGAAGGGTGGCGGAAAACAGGAGAAGGCGGGCTCCCGGGCCGCCAAGAAAAGTGCCAAGGAATGTAAGTATTGTGTGGTCACAAATATATGCCTGATTGTATATTTATGCCCCACCATGATAGTGGAGAGGACATTTAGTGTAAGTCAGTTCCCTACATTTAGTGTTATCCTTGTATGTCCGTATGTGTGTTCTCCTTCAGAAGGTTTAACATTTTTGTTGCTTGTATCTTCAATTTGCAATTTTGCCTAGTTTTCTATCAAAGCAGTAGGTGGGTCATCCGTGTTCTATAAATCACATTTTCTAGTTCCACATTATTTGGGCAATCAATCCATCAAATATATATATGTATTGTGTCATCGCATAAGTCGTGTCTGCTGTTCATTTCCGTGTACACCATTACAGGGCTCCAGATAAGGAATTAGTATATCTGAAGCAATTGGGTATTTCAATATTTTAATTGGGTAAAATAAAATCACACTACTGTTTACACATCAACAGACAGCAATTATTGAATAGTTTCCTTCGAAATGAAAACATGTCTTGGCATTTCATTAGAATTGTAATGAAATACCAAGATGTGTTTTCATGGAAAATAAGAAAAATATGCTATATTTGTGGTCTGCTTATTGTTTTCTGTAGCATGATAAAGGTACCACAAATCTGTTATTGCTTTTTGATACTCGCTACTTCTGATTTCAATTAGGTTTTTGGCAATTTTAATTGGGTATTTACGCAAATACGCAGCTTATCTGGAGCTCTGCCATTATTACCTGTATGTTACAGTGAAGGGTAAGCAGGACTCGGCGGAAAGTACAGAACCCCCGCCGGGCGAACAGATCATCCCCACCCTGCCCGACGTGAAGATGTGTGCCGCCAAGGCCATTTGTCGCTCCGCCAGAAATGGTACGTGCATTTTGTCATTACTATTACATGTCATAGGCGTGGGTGGCAGGTGGGAGCACGCGATGGGTAATTTAACGATCGGGGTTCATCCTTACCGGAATCCCGACTGGAGACCTGGTTTGGCCCTCGCATACGTCTTTGGCATTTTGTATGTGACACTTGAATCTGGTTATGCCCCTTATGTGAGTCCTATTTTAGGGGAAGGGGCCAAGTGACTTTGGTGTGGTATGGACCTGGCACCAGGTCAGGTTATTCTAATTTCATGGGATGAAATATATTTGTTCTCGATGTAAAATTATTCCATTCTGATTTTGGGATTCCCCCCCACCCCCCCCCAATGCAAGCAGGTTAAAATGGGATCGAACCCGTTTGCCCGGCCTTACATGACCTTAGCTGTTGATAGGCCGTTAAACACTAATAAACAAACAAATACATGTCATAGGCTAAGGCACAAACAAAGAAGAGACCTCTATAAGATACAGTGCAACCTCTACAACAGCGAGCCACAGCAAGACACAAAATTGTTTGTTTTAAGGAGGTTATATGATTGGGATATACACAAATATTAGCTGTTACAGAGAGGTCGTTATTGTAGAGAGGTGGCTGTTCACGGAGGTTCAACTGTAGTTCTCTTTCATTCCAATCATCTCTTAAATTGATATAAATTGTTATATGTTTATTTTATATAGCCACAAATCAGTACAACAATACAACAAGCCCGCTGTCTCCAGTCACTGTCACAGATCAGAAGTTAGACTGGCCACAACAGTTGTCAATTTATTTATCCAGTGACATCTACTGACAACAAATGCTAAAGCCCAATTTCCTCAGTCACAGATTACACTGGTCAACAAATTCCATAAGCCCCATTTCTCCAGTCACAGCCACATATATTGTTCGTCAATTAATCATGTGGGCATATGTTACAGGGGACAACCGGAAGCTGCTCCACGAGCAGGAGGCAGAGAAGATGTTGATCCACCTACTGTCCCACGAATCGCCGTGGTTCAGGTGTCAGCGGCCCAGGCCCTCGCTGTCATGGCCGAGTACATTGTCAGTCGCGACTCCATACGCGAGTGGGGTCAGTATCCCTTTGTTTTATTAAACCTTTTCACCCCTATGTAACTAGAAACGTACTGTCATATGTTGATTTTCTAACAAATCCAATTGTCACAAAATGATTTTTAGACTCATCCATTTATAAAACGGGTTTGTTTTTTCTTCTAAAAATATGAAAATTACTTGCAAAAAGTGAAGATCGTGATGAAACGGCTCGAGGTCAGTATCTCAGAGCTCCAGATAAGCTGCGTATTTGCGTAAATACCCAATTAAAATTGCCAAAAACCCAATTGAAATCAGAAGTAGTAGTGAGTATCAAAAAGCAATGAAAAATTTGTGGTATCTTTATCATGCTACAAAAAACAATAAACAGACCACAAAATTAAGCATATTTTCTTATTTTTCCATGAAAACACATCTTGGTATTTCATTAGAATTGTCTCCAAGGAGACAATTCTAATGAAATACCAAGATGTGTTTTCATTTAGAAGCAAACTATTCAATAAGTGCGGTCTGCTGATGTGTAAACAGTAGTGTGATTCTATTTTACACAATTAAAATTTTGAAATACCCAATTGCTTCAGAAATGATGGAGTGACAATACTCAATTACTAATTCCTTACCTGGAGCCCTGGTATTCCTTTGGTTTAAACTGTATTTATTATGTACCCTGAAATATAAGCCCCAGTTCTGCAGTCACAGCCACATTTCTGCCATTCCTCCAAACTAACCCCTAGTACATATGCGCTGTGCTTTCTATGTTACAGAAGGCCTACAGCCACTCATCAAGATGGTGAGTTCCGAGAACGGAGACGTGAAGGAGGGCAGCCACGCTAGCTCTGGCCAACCTTACTACCGCTAACACAGCCAACTGCAAGTAAGTAATGTTTCTGTCGTACCTATATTTCAGTGAAATACAGAAGCTGAATGGTATCGAGGCCCTCGTCTTGTGTTTGGTTGTCATGTGCACATGTGTTTGTGTAATATAAATATTTCTTACATTTTGCCAGTAGTTTACAGAAATTGAACAGCGAATTACACCACTCGGCAGCAGTAGTTTACACCACTCTCGTGTTTACCATATATAGAGAAATGACATCAGTAACATCGCAATGATGTGCTTCCTTCGACCGATCAAATCACTTTCTCGGACACACCCTCTGAATCGCGAGACGGTTGCCGTCACTACGGCCCACCTCCAGAAATTAATTTGTATACCTTTTGGCCATATTTTACGCTCTCTTTGTTTTTATGAAGAATCATGTGTGAAATGTAAGAAAATGTTTATTTAATCAGGTGAGCTGATTATCTTGAAATAATGCCCTTGTGATTGGGTCCTACCGGTAACAAACTTGGTTTGCTATGCTCACTGATTTGTTTAGTGTAAGGACCCAACCACTTGTGCATTATTTCACGATTATCAGTTCTCCTGGTTAAATAAACGGTATTTCTATCCGTATTTCCGTGAAAACAAAACATGAACCATTAGAAAGAGACATTGGCCTTAACTTCAGTGGTCAGATGCATATGTTTGAGTGTAACAGAAATATTGATTTCCTTATTGCAGTCAAATATAAAACCTGAAAATCAGTGAGCCATTTGTCAACAGTTTAGTGATCATTACGCACATGTTTGGGTGTAATTGAAATATTTATTTTTATATGTCAGTGAAATACAGAACATGAACAACTGTGAGCAATTTTCCATACCTTTGGTGGTCATACGTGCATGTAATAGATATATTTCCGTATTTCAGCGACAATTTCTCTTTCCACATTTCAGCGAGATACAGAACCTGAACGGTATTGAGTCATTGGTCGCGTGTCTGGCCGATGGGCGGGAGGAGGCGGTGGCCCACGCGGCCTGTGTCCTCACTAACCTCGCCCAGATAGAAGGTCTCCGGGCCGACTGTCTCAACAAGGGTGTCATCAAGTCACTCATAGAACCTCTAAACTCCAAGTAAGCATTTACAAGGTGCATGATCACGTGGTTACAACAACAATAACAACAACGTCGCCCACTCCAAAGTAAGTATTATTTGATATTTTCTTCATGAGCTGCGTTTGGTGGTCCAGGGAGTTCGGCACAGACTTATGTCGTTTTTGCAAAGAATCAATTTCCGTGTCGGTAGACACGGAAATCGATTCTTCGCAAAAACGACAGAAGTTTGGGCGAAAATACAAAGACCACCAAATGCAGCTTAACAAGATGCGTTTGATGCGCGATATTTCATCAAAATCCGTTATGTAATAAGGACAATATAAAAGAATACGTACTTTGAATCCGATGGATTCTGAAAGTTTCAGTACTTATCGTTGCTGTTGTTGTTAGTACCACGTGATCATACATCTTGATTTACGTGTCTGTCTGGTGTACAGTGGAACGACTCTAAGCCGGACACCTGGGGACCTACCAGGGTGTCCGGCTTAGAGAGGTCCCACTGTAATTCAAGGACCTCTCAACTCCAAATAAGCATTTGTGGTTGTGACTTGAGAAATGGGGCTTATGTGATTTGTGACCAGTGTAGCTCCTGATCAAACAGCACACTCGAAGCCGGACACCCTGTTAGACTCCCGGGGTATTTGGTTTAGAGAGGTTCCACAGGTAACCCTACAAATAAGCATTAATGGAAACAGTGAAGCATCTATAAACTGGACAGCTGGGTGTCTGATCAGGGTCTGCACTGTTCTCCATTCAAGTAATGAAACTCCCGTCGTGCTTCTCGCATAGATTCTTATCTGCTTCCGGCCTTAAATGACCATTGCGGTTGATAGGCCGGTAAACACCAATACATCAAATCAAATCTTATCAGCTGCTGTGTAAGTGTGCCGGAAGATGAGTAGCTGCTCTGGCTAATGTCAATTGTCTATCCCACTGGTCTGTCAGATGAGACTCGGTCCCGTCTCTACATGACCTTAGCTGTTGCTGGGACGTTCAACACATTCACTTTCACTTTTCATACTGAAATCTTCTATGTATGTACCGAAGTTGATATATTAACTAAATGCAGCAGACAATTATTCCAATGTTTACAAATGGTGTAAATCCAGATGAGACGGCTCGAACGAGCCGTCTCATCTGGATTTGCACCATTTGGACAGCTCCTGCATTTTCACATAATTACGCCTTTTCTGAGCAATGTGAATATCAAATTGTCCCTTCCAATTACCTGTAGGTGAAAGGATTAACATCTAAGTTTACATGTTTCTAAGCAATTGAATAGTCGGAAACTTAATATTGAAGAGTCAATTCCTGTTACCTAGGGGTGAAAGGGTTAACATCTACCTTTGCCTTCCAGAAACACGACCGTGCAGAGTAAAACTGCCCTTGCTGTAGCTGCCTTCGTCTGTGATGCGGATTCCCGGGAAAATGTAAGCGTATAACCAATAGTTCTTTTGGTACCCAGCTCTATAGAGCTCCAGATAAATTTTGTATGTAAAGAGTGTTATACCCCCAGATTTCAAAGTCAATGCGTATTTAACTTTTACAAATGTATTATTGATTTTCTTCCTTATTAATAGGGAACAAATGATAAAGAATAAAACAAATTTAAAAATTCACTTTTTTTTGAGCTGCAAAAAGCAAACACTTGTATACAATTCACTTTGTGGTGCTTTGTTTTGCATACAACCCACGTTCGACAACCCAAGGTGAAGGACTTAACATTCATCTTGTTTGTAAGGCTTTGTAAGGCAAGTGCGTTAATTAATTTTTTTTATTATCAAGGCTGCCAGCTTGAGGATTAACTTCGTAATAATGAACCCTGTTTGTGTTGTAGTTACGCCATTACGGACGGTATCACCACCCCGCTGGTCTGCTACTGCGGTCGGGCAATGATGAGGTACGAAGGAACACGGCCTGGGCCATTACCGTGTGTGCCGTCGATGAGCCCACTGCTGCAGAGATCTGTAAGGCAGGGTAGGTATCAGGATTCACACTGTTGTGGCTGTGACTGGAGAAATGGGTCTGATGGGTTTTGTGACGACCAGTGAGATCCAGATCAGCCTGTGGCATCCGCACAGTCTGATCAGGATCTGCACTGTTTGCCATGCCATCAGAAACCAGCCGTCATGCTTCTCACAAGCAAAACAGGAGCTCTTTTTCAGGCTGCGTGAGTGTTGCCCCATTTATCCAGTCACACCCACAATATATGCAGGCACATAATTCTGTTGTAATTCAGTCACGTAATCGGCATGAATCAACCGATTACATTTGTGCTCTGAAGCTATGTAATTACGAGACGATGTTACTGTACGGTGAAACCTCTCAAAGCCGGACACCCTGGGAGGTCCCCAGGGTGTCCGGCTTTGAGAGGTTTCACCTTAAATCAGACATTTGGTCATTCTGACCCATAGTTGTGTGCTATGCGACCACAGACATTATCAATTTCGGGTAAACACCCAAGAAACTCTGACATCAAAAATAAGATCACATGTGTTTTCTCTGTGTCTGGTTTAGAGAGGTTTCACTGTATATATTTTCAGAGGTATGGAGTTACTGCAGGTGATCCAGTCGTCGAGTACCCGGCGTAGTCCATTCGCCGATGCCGCGTTACAAAAGCTGCTTGAAAACAATCTGTCAGCCAAATATGCTCTCTCAGGCTTCCTCGGTAAGTCAAACATAACACTACTCATTAAATCAATCAACCAATTAATCATTAATTCAGCTGTTCTGTCAAAGATTTATAGCTGCTTTCCTGCACTACAAATCATGCTAAATATTATTTATTACATAAAACTGACTTTCGCAGTTAATAACCCAGTATTTTAAAAAGACATAGCACACCAATGTATTGAATATTGCTACATGACTGCCGATGATTCGACACCGCTCACAGCTGTGTTCAAACGAACACGCGTGCTGTTTGACCATGCCTGTAGACAATGCTCATTCCGGGGCCAAGCCACCACCTACGTAATGCATATGTCTTGTGACGTTACTAGAATGCGCCATACGTCACCAGACCAGTTCACAACGGTCTCACTGAAATTTTGAAACTGATGCGGCTGCAACGCGCGATGTGTATTGCAGCCCCGGAATATGTATGGCTAAATCAGCTGTTTGAATTGAGCAGATTATCAAAGTACCGAAAGTACTGCATAAATTGCACGATATTTCCGACGGAAATGTAACAATAACGTTCGACCATGTCCAGCCATGGGTAAACGTTTGCCGTGGCACTCGGGAATTGTTTAAACTCGCTGCCTACGGCCTTGGGGTTCAAACAGTTCCCTCATGACGTGGCAAACGTTTACCCATGGCTGGACATGGTCAAACCTTATATATAAACGAGATTGCTACAGAAACCGTGTTAGGTGATAAATACAACTTCAACTAGTTTAATAAATATCGTATTAAATCAAACTAAATGTTAGAATATATTTATTGCTTAAGCACAGCATCATAAATATATTCTAACATTTAGTTTGATTTAATAAGATATTTATTAAACTCGTTGATTGAGTTCATAAGAAACAAAGCTATGCCGAGTTTATTATGAAGTCTACAAGTTTAATAAATATCATCATCTCTCGTATTAGACCCTCTATGCATTAAATATAATCTGTATATAAATTCCATACACATATGAGACAAGCCATGTGATTTTGTGCCTAAGAACATGTACAATATCTTGACATGAAAAATATGTACAAATTTTATTCTTTCTGTAAATAAAAAACAAAATGTTCAGAGCAAATGCGGAATAGAATTTAACATTTGCTATGAATATTTTGTTCACTTGTGACTTCATTCAATGAAAATATCACAGTTTCTGTAAATATTTTTACATGACGTATCTCTCGCTGTAAATATTCCATTCTGATTTTGGGATTTTCCCCCCAATGCAGCAGGTTAAAACGGGATCGAACCCGTTTGCCCGGCCTTACATGACCTTAGCTGTTGATAGGCCGTTAAACACCAACAAACAAACATGACGTATCTCATATAAATATTGCAGGGCCGACCAACTTTATCGAGAATGGTTTCTATGACATCGGACAGTTGAAGTCCGGTACCAATTCCTGACGCTGGATGAATATTCACGCCTGGATATGAATGACAAGCGACCAATTATCCTTGTGAATGCCAAACCTGAGTGAGTCCCTTGTAGTGTTGATGATATATGGCTGTGACTGGAGAGTTTTAATGTAAAACATGTTAACATATAAAACACAAACGTCAGTTTGTATTTATTGCATAAGCACATTGTCATACATTGAAGATATATACAGTTAATACGTCTTGTTACACTAGGAAAGCCCAATGTCTGCAATCAATATGGTAGGCACATGTGGCTGTGACTGGTGAAATGGGGCTTATGGGTTTTGCAACCAGTGTAGATCCAGATCAGACTGTGCATCCGCACAGTCTGATCAGGATCTGCACTGTTTGCCATTTCATCAATGAAACACCCGTCATGCTTCTGACGTACAGTATAGATTGTGATCAGGCTACATGATTGTGCTTTTTTATCAGGAGCTACATTGGTCACAAAACCCACATATAACAAACATATGCCATTATATTAGAGACACAAATAATTGTGTTTCTAGTATTGAGTTACATAGGGTCATAATGTCAGTCTGCACTTTGCACTGTTTCCTGCTATGTTTTATGGCATATTGCTATCAAACTTATACACACTGAGATCAGCTGTAGTCGTTTCTCAAAAATTAATTTATAACAGGTAGTATGAATGTGATAGCTTAATTTATCACATGAAAACCTTGTGTTGACGTGTTTCATTTCATAAATTTGATTGGCCGGCCGAATCACCCTATAAATTACATATTCATATTATGTGCTAACGTTATGCCAAACGAACAAAACGAAGACGTTCCAAATGACACCCCTAATGGCGCGACAAAGCAATGAAGTTTTGACTTTGACGTCATCCGATATTAAACGTCATTTGCAGCATCATTGACTGTAGAATCAGTAGAATCACTACAATTATTAAAAGGCGCTCCTGTTTGGTAATATGAACTGTTTGCAACTAACGGTTACCTATACAGTCGAACCTCACCGAACGGCCACCTCTCTACAACAACACCCTCTCTATAACAGTCGCTATGTTATATCCCAAATGGATGATTTCCTCTGTATCTAACCCTTAGACTGCTGAGCACGAAAATTGTCGTCTGCTGTTGCTTTGCCTTCTTTCTCAATAAAAACATGTTTTGACAGCATTTTAGAATCATTTCCATTTCCATTGGAAATGATTCTAAAATGTTGCCAAAACATGTTTTTGATGCGAATTATCGAAAGAAAATAAATAAACAGCGGACAACATAATTTAATTCAGCATTAACCTGCCCACGACAACCACCTCTCTACAACAGCCAGTTTTGCGTCTTCCCATGGGTGGCTGTTGTAGAGAGGTTGCACTGTAATTTTGTATATATATAATATACGCGTTGCTGGTATTTAAACTATTTTTCTCGGTGGAGATTTGCAACTTGATGCGAAAATAGTCGAAGGTGTCTTCGCACTGAAACATAATGGATATCTCCCAAGTTTTCTGCTCTTTGTGGTGCGAAGTCGTGTGATAAACAGAATCTCAAACTCGTTTCCATTTGATATGAGATTTATGAAACTCGTCAGCAACTTTATGCGAGAGGCTCGGTGCATAAATTGTGCGTGACTCGTTTCCAATGGAAACTCGTTTGATATCCTCTATATCAGGA
>CM055274.1:88248945-88295983 GCA_029237695.1 Conchocele bisecta
CAAAAGTGGGAGTACAAAATACTCACAGCAATGGGAAAATACACATTGATTTTCAAATTGAGTAGTGAAAATACAGTAACAAAGTTGAAAATTTACTTAGTTGAGCTGCAAAATGTGTTTGCTTATTGCAGTTGATATAAGTGAATTTTCAAATTTATTTTATTTTTTATCATTTGTTCCCTATTTTATAAGAAAGAAAATCAATAATACATTTGTACAAATAAAATACGCATTGAATTTGAAATATGGAGGTATAATACTCTTTAGATACAACACTTATCTGGAGCTCTGCCATTGTGTGAATTTTCAGGAGGGCGAGGCTATACAATAATTGTTGCAAATATTGTAGGGTCCCATTTGTCAATCGACAGCCCAGAAATGTGGCAGTGACTTGAGAAATGGGGCGTATGGGATTTGCGACCAGTGTAGCTCATGATCAAATGGTACACACCTGTTGCATGGTAACGATATACATGTACAGTCAAACCTGTGCTAAATGCCACCTCCGTATATCAATTACCTGTCTACAGCAGCCACACTGTTGTTTTGCCAATTATTCAGTTACTAAATAAATGAACCTGTGAACAAAGACCACCTGTGAACAAAGGCCAGATTGTTCTCTTCCCAAGGCTGGCCTTTATTCACAGGTTTGATATGCATTGCTTGTTAGAAGCACAACGGGTATTTCATTGATGGAATGGCGAACAGTGCAGATCCTGATCAGCCTGTGCGAATGCACAGGCTGATCTGGATCTACACTGGTCGCAAAGCCCATGAGCCCCATTTCTTCAGTCACACCCACATATTACACTTACCTAAATTGTCCATGGCACTGGACAAGTCAACTGTTTTAGAAATATATTTTGTCTTCTTTGGAGGCTCCACACGCCTGAGAGATTTCTTCGCTGGAGAGCTACTAGGGGTAGTAACTCTTGCTTTACTCTTGCCGTCCGACTGCTGGGTCTTTTTCGGACCTGAAATAAAGACTATGCATAATACAAATGACAAATCGTACATCAAGAGAAATCATCTAATTGTGCTGGCGTTATTTCATTCGTCAAAACTCCACTCCTGGGTCAAATTTCACTAAGCTTCGTATGACAAAAATTTTCGTACAAATTTTTTTATGAATTAATTTTACACATTAATTCGGTAGACTCACGCTACCATATTTACGCTTCATATAAAGTTCAGTACATGCGACTACACCCGCTAGTTATTTGCCAACATCGGTTGGCGGAGCAAATGTCGTCTTAAATAGCAATTTTGCACTTACAAACTTCTTAATCGTACAAAGTTTAGTGAAACGGGCCCCTGGTCTGAGCACAGGATAAACTTGTTGTGTTTTCAACGTGTGGCTTACTTTTAGTGATAGGATTTACTAGTATATGATGCATGAATAACCCTGTTTTAGGGAGACATTACTAAAGTAGATATGTTCTTTGTTTGGGATCAAATAAAATTGAATTATACTGTTCTAGGTCATACACACCTATAAACTTATAGAACCCAAATATTAGCAGAAAAAACCTGGCCAGCATAACCCATTCCTTTCGGAATACACCATTACGGGTATGAAATTTATTTTATTTTTGTTATTTCTTAATGAAAGTATATGTTGTGACCACTCATTTGAACCGTCTCAACGAGACGGTTCAAATGGTGGTCGCGACATATACTTCTGAGCGCATAGAAGGAAAATATTTAGGATTGTCCGCAAACATAATGGCGTATCTTCAGCAGGAAAAGGATAATAGCAGACCCTCTATGGTGGATATGACAACAATGGTGCATCACCAGCATACAATAGTGTCACAGATACAACAGCCGTGCCATTGAATGAATGTTGTTCAATGTCAGTGAACATGTAGTATTGATACAACAGTAAATATGAGACACGCCATGTGATTTTGTACCTTCGGAATTTCGATAAATACATTTACAAAATTTACAATATTTTTCATAAATAAAGTAAAAAGTTGACAAAATTTTCAGAGTATATAATTCCGCATGTACACGGTCTGACTTGTCTATAAGATACTCGGCTTGATACAAAAGACACATCCACATCAAAATCATTCATACTAAGTTTGAGCACTATTCACTAGCTATTTATAGCATACTATTTATGTCCGAGTGTCTAGCTAATACTCCAATAACTCCATCGCCACATCAAAGCTGCATTCTACATATAACATATCTACGGATGAATTATCTTTCATTTCATTTATTGGTGTTTAACGGCCTATCAACAGCTAAAGTAATTTAAGGCCGAGCATTTAAACCTGCTGATGAATTATCAAATTTGTCAACGTTATCAGGGGCTGATCCAGGATTTATGTCTAGAGAGGGAGGGATTTCAAATGAGACGCATATGATCGTAAATTTTCATAAACTACAGATTATTTTCTGCATTTTTTTCTTATTTCTCATCAAAGGTATATGTTGTTACCACTCAGTTGAACCGTCTCGATGAGACGGTTCAACTGAGTGGTAACAACATACACTTTGGGTGAGAAATAAGGAAAACGTAAAAAAATGGGTTAAAATCTAAACTCGACCAATTTTAGTGGGGGCGTGCGCCGGACACTCCCCCGCCTGGATCCGCACCTGGTTATCATTCATCTGATAGACAAACAGTTATAGGTTCCATGAGAGCCTGACAAAATATTCTATTTCTTTAAATTTAAATGAGGATTTTAGGTCATAAAGGAAAATAAACATTTAACTTCACAATATTTGTTATTGTGATGTCGCTTAAATGCACGGAGTCTCACATATCCGGATTGTTTACTTTATTGACTGTAACTGATGTGTTTCAACCAAACGCACCATTTTATTTGATAAAATTCCAAGAAGTTTGTGCTTCATTTTATACCATATTGGAAACACGACACCAATACCAATAAACTTTAGAAACTATTTTGTTAGTAAATTTGTACTTTCTACCCATATCTGAGGCCCAATGCATTTAACGTATAAATTCAAGAAAAATAGTAATACGTGTACAGGAAAATAATTTAGTTAAAGTTGAAAATCTGCGCGTTTCCATTGATCACCCTGATATGTGGCTGTGACTGGAGAAATGGGGCTCATGGGATTTCTGACCAGTGTAGATCCTGATCAAACAGCACACTCCCATAGCGTGATAACAATCTATAATGCTTGTTAGAAGCAGGACGGGTGTTCTACTGATGGAATGACGAACAGTGCAGATCCTGATCAGACTGTGAGGATGCACAGGCTGGTCTGGATCTGCACTGGTCGCAAAACTCATAAGCCCCATTTCTCCAGTCACAGCCACATGTAACGAAAATTTGGCACGGCCTGTAAATGTACAATTGCTCATGCAAACTGGCCACCGGCTGAGAAAAGGTACCTTATGACAATGTAAACCGCATAGCCCCGGATCAGCCGGCGCATATGTGAAGTCTGATATGGACATACGCTGTTACGCAGGTATGATTACTTGATGCAACTGTCATGAACAAAACGTTTTAACCTGCTGCAATTTTCCAAGTGTGTAGAATTACTAGAAACTATATTTGCTGCAAATGATATAAGATATGTTTTGTCAGCCAGCAGTCGAAACAGACATGCATATATGACTGTGACTGGTGGAGAAATGGGGCTTATGGGTTTTGCGACAGTGTAGATCCAGATCAGCCTGTGCATCCGCACAGGCTGATCAGGATCTGCACTGTTCAAAATCCGATGAATGAAACACCCATCATGCTTCTAACAGGCTACAGGAATATGCTAATTGATCAGGAGCTACACTGGTCACAAATCCCATAAGCAACGTTTCTCCAGTCAGTCATATATAGATGTCCAGATAAGATTATTTTCCAAATGTCTGGCCCAGTGCATATGAAACATTCCTATACACATAACAAACAGGGACATCATTATCACTAAGCTCATCCCCTCGCTGGCAGCCTTAATAAACAAGAAGAAGAACAAACTTTTAACATTTTTGCCTTACAAATAAGGTGAACACACGTCCTCAGTGACCTTGGGCAGTCGAACGTGGGTCGTATGCAAAACAAAGCAGCATCCCTTGACACACATTGTGGCCAAATATTATCACAATCAGTGAAGCAGTTCACAAGTGAAAGGTGTTACAAACGCACATACACATGTACGTACATACATGGACTAACACTATATCCCCTCTTGCCTATCGGTGAGGGGATAATTAAACTACTTGAGCAGAGCTCCAGATAAGTTTTGTATCTAAAGAGTCTTATACCCCCATATTTCAAATTCAATGCGTAATTTACTTTTACAAATGTATTATTGATTTTCTTCCTTATTAAATAGGGAACAAATGATAAAAAATCAAATAAATTTGAAAATTCACTTATTTGAGCTGCAAAAAGCAAACACTGTTTGCTTTTTGCTGCTCAACTAAGTAAATTTTCAACTTTATTACAGTATTTTAACTACTCGATTTGAAAATCAATGTGTATGTTCACATTGCTGTGAGTATTTCGTACTCCAACTTTTGATAATCAATGCATATTCTGCTAAAATAAGTGCATAAAATATGCCAATACGCACCTTATCTGGAGCTCTGACTCGAGTTTAACTTTTAGTTTTAAGTACAGGCTCAAAATGTTTAATAGGCCCTGGACTCCTCAGAATCTAGCCACACATACTTATTGGGGGTAATATCAAAATAACGGTCGGTGATTTCTGTTTGGCTGTCAGTGCTGAAAACAACCATCAACACATTCGTACAAAACTCGGGGATCACACAATACCTGCAGCCATCTATCCTTTTGTCAGGAAATGAAGAACTGTTTTTGAACATATACAGGTAATATACTGCATACAGAAACAAGAAAATGTGCTCTGTCGGTACACACATGAGACACGTCATGTGATTTGGTACCTTCGGACATCTGAGTAATTTAATTAAAGGTACGTGCCCACTCAGTAGTAGGCACAAAATGTTCTTTATAGGAATTAAGTCAGATAGTTTTGTATATTCTGTAGATATGACATTTCGCGATGGTCATGATGGTATCAGGCTATTTTCATATGTAGATGAGGCATGATATTTAATAATTTATACTAATTAAATGCGCCAATATTTTTGACAGGTTATAAGGTATGATCATTGCACACGCGGTTATCATCCCTGTATAATAATGCCAATCAATACGTGGGGTAATGGTGAATGAATGTTTATTTTGCCACTTGTAATTTTTAGAATTGGTGGCATAGCGACACAATAATGCACTTATTTAATTCCTATAAAGAACATTTTGTGCCTACTGAGTGGGCATGTACTCAATTAACCTTTTTATTATATATATACATATCGCTTGCAATTTATATGCACTTCAAAAAATAGACAAAATATAAATGAAGTAAACACATTAGTGATGATATAGAAGGAACTATTTTACAAGGTGAAAAGTAGTTCCGGCACTGACCAATATGAAGTCATGAGACATCAATATGGAGAAATATTGACGGCTTGCGTTGCATTGCGTTCAATGGGAAACGAAAGTACATACATGTATATAATAAGGAACTAGAAAAAGTCGATGGCGCGCCATCGCAATATACCCACTTTCCCCAAATGCTAAGTCCGAAAGGGGGAGGTAATCCATGATGGAGGGTCGGATAAAAAATCCGAATTCACTTTGCGCATCAGCACATCAAAACGAAGCTACGAACCAAATATCAGACGTGTAGGTATTAAGGGGAAAAAGTTTATCGACCTACGAGGAAAAATCCGAAAGGGGGAGATAATCCATGATGGAAGGTCCGATCAAAAATCGGAATTCACTTTGCACATCATAACGAAGCTACATATCAAATATCAGAAATGTAGGTATTAAGGTGAGAAAGTTTTTCGACTTACAATGAAAAATAGGGAAATTGTGAGTCCGAAAGGGGAGATAATCCATGATGGAGGGTCGGATCAAAAATCCGAATTCACTTTGCACATCTGCACATGATAACGAAGCTACATACCAAATATCAGGCGCGTAGGTATGAAGGTGAAAAAGTTTTTCGAGTTACAAGAAAAAATGGGAAATTGTGAGTCCGAAAGGGGGAGATAATCCATGATGGAGGGTCGGATCCAAAATCCGAATTCACTTTGCGCATCTGCACATGATAACGAAGCTACATACCAAATATCAGGAGCGTAGGTATGAAGGTGAAAAAGTTTTTTTCGAGTTACAAGGAAAAAATGGGAAATTGTGAGTCCGAAAGGGGAGATAATCCATGATGGAGGGTCGGATCAAAAATCCGAATTCACTTTGCGCATCTGCACATGATAACGAAGCTACATAGCAAATATGAGGCGCGTAGGTATGAAGGTGAAAAAGTTTTTTCGAGTTACAAGGAAAAAAATGGGAAATTGTGAGTCCGAAAGGGGGAGATAATCCATGATGGAGGGTCGGATCAAAAATCCAAATTCACTTTGCGCATCTGCACATGATAACGAAGCTACATACCAAATATCAGGCGCGTAGGTATGAAGGTGAAAAAGTTTTTCGAGTTACAAGGAAAAAATGGGAAATTGTGAGTCCGAAAGGGGGAGATAATCCATGATGGAGGGTCGGATCCAAAATCCGAATTCACTTTGCGCATCTGCACATGATAACGAAGCTACATAGCAAATATGAGGCGCGGGTAGTGAGGTCGAGTACGAGGAAAAAATGGGAAATTCGAGTCGAAAGGGGGAGATAACCATGATGGATCGGATCAAAATCCAAATTCACTTTGCGCATGCAATAACGAGCTACATAGCAAAGAGGCGAGGTAGAAGGTGAAAAAAGTTTTTCGATGAGGTGAGGTTCCGAGAGATAATCCATGATGGAGGGTCGGATCAAAAATCCAAATTCACTTTGCGCATCTGCACATGACGAAGCTACATAGAAATATGAGGCGCGTAGGTATGAAGGTTAAAAAGTTTTTCGAGTTACGAGGAAAAAATGGGAAAATCTGAGTCCGAAAGGGGATAACCATGAGGAGGGTCGATCAAAAATCCAAATTCACTTTGCGCACTGCACAGATAACGAAGTACTACCAAATACGGCGCGTAGGATGAAGTTTTTTAAAAATTTTTCGAGTTACAAGAAACGTGACGGTACGTACGGACGGACGTACGGACGTACGGACGGACGGACACCCGTGACGAAAACAATATACCCGTTTTTTTTTACAAAAAAAGTGGTATAATAATAGTATCCGTTTATGTAGTATGTTATACGTAAGGTGTTTGCCAGATACTCCATGCAACTGAAAGTGCACATGAATATGCACCCATCAAACCCTTACAATGCTGAATTAAAATTTGTCGTCTGCTGATTATTTATTATTTTCCATTTTTTTATTAAGAAAAACATAGTCCTGGCAGCATTTTAGAATCATTTCCATGGAAATGATTCTAAAGTGTTGCCAAACCATGTTCTTATTGAAAAAAATAGAACAATAAGAAATAACAGCAGACGACAATTTGCGGTTCATGCATTCTAAGGGTTTAAATAATTAATGCTTGAAAATAATGAGAATGCAGGAAATTGTATGTGTATTTCATTTTTCTTCCAGTGTGTGTATGTGGGGAGGGGGGGGGGGGATACTTGACAACCGTACAAAATTCATTGAGCTTGAACGACAATTAGCCCCTGCGGCCACCTTAAATGTAGAAATCTTACAAAACCCACTGAGCTTGCAGGACAATAGGCCCCCACCACAGGGGCAAACAATCATGACTGCGCCCCAGGGCACCTACCTTTGTGGGCGGGTGTTGAGAGGATGTTGACAGTGACAAGGTTCTCCAGTCCCTCCACCCCAAATTGTCCGGGGGTGGTGGGGGAGACAGGTGCAGGTGGTGAAGGAATTGATGAGTCGTCCGTCTCCCGAACACTCAAATCTTTCAGCTAGAAACAGACATTTGGAGCTTAGGCGATTTGTGACCAGTGTAGCTCCTGATAAAATAGCATATAATGAACTTTATTATATACCTACCCATGAAATACATAGTTATATGATGTAAATAAAAGTCATATGTTCTCATCGATGAAATAAACAACTTCCGGTGAAAATACAACAACTTCCGCTATCTATATTCATAACGCGCATCGAAAGAAAACAGCGCAAATAGGCTGCAAATACACATTCATTACCGTATACAGTCTAAAAAATTGCTAATTTCCATGGAGCAGTATATAATAAATAGAATAAATAGAATATTCATATTTTGGCAACGAATATGACATATATGGACATTTCACACCACTCGATGAACATATACATGTATGTCATTTTCGTTGCAAAAATATGAATATCCTCTATATATTATGTGTTAGAAGCATGATGGATGTTTCATTGATGGAATGGCGAACAGTGCAGATCCTGATCAGACTGTGCGGATGCACAGGCTGATCTGGATCTACACTGGTCACAAAACCCATAGGATTTACAGAAATATTTCTTCCAACGAGTACAGGTGACATTATTTACATCATATATGGACACTAAATGAAAATTGACCTGTTAAAAGAAACCCTTACGTCTGGAGCAACGCAATTTCACTCTTTCCTATCATGAAATGAGGCAGAAGGGCAGTAAATACGAATTTGCAGATTCACACCCTCACATGCCCCTCAAATAAATTACCATCAAAATTATCAGTAGCCTATTTCACCAACATTGCAAAGTATACTTATCAAGCAAAGTACACTTTGAGGGAGTAATCATTTATTTTTCCTGAAATGCATTATTTCATATAGAACTAATCACTGCATATATTTGATGATTAAAAGTATGCAGAATTATTATACTGAATTTATTACATTATCACAGCCAAAATGGCTGTGATAATGTAATAAATTCAATATAATAAATTTATCCTCAAATTGACAATTTCTCACTTAAAGTATACATTGCTACAAAAGTATACTTTGCAATGTTGGTGAAATAGGCTACTGGTTTATTTCCACTATTAAAACACCAGCTGCATTGACAAGAGTTGTCAGAAGACAACAAAGCGCTCCACTGGTCGTTTAGTTGAAAGGAATATCAAGAATCTGTGTGAAAGGAAACACAATTAAAAGAAATTGACAAATGTTAAGTTTGTGAGCACACTAAGACTGTGACCTTGACCTTGGGGTTAGCGGGGCTCTGAGGGTCGTGGATTGACATGGCATGATAGAGAACCATTAGAGGAAGGCATATGTGAAATATCAAGAAGTGGGGTGAAAGGAAACAGAAACTATAACAAGTTTCCCCTATGTTAAGTTTTTGAATGCACTAAGACTGTGACCTTGACATTCGGGTAGGCGGGGGTCTGAGGGTCATGGATTTGGCAGCGCATGATAGACAACCTTTAGAGGAAGACATGTGTGAAATATCAAGAAGCGGGGTGAAAGGAAATTGAAATTATAACAAATTTCCCCCAATGTTAAGTTTTCAGATTTTTGAAGACGGACAGACTGGACAGACGAATGGACAGATACCGACTACCACGCCGAGGGTATGACATATGCACTCATTCCCTTCATTCGGAAGGCGCGTTAAAAATAAAGGCACCTGTCTCATTTTATTCCAAAATTTTAATGAAAATCTGCTAATTAAATTTCTATGGTCGAATTAGTGAACATCAACAGCTGTACCTCTCTGGATTTCTCGCGCTGTAGGTGACGAGCCGCCATTTCATCCCGCGCATGTTTTTGTCGCTCCTGCCATTTCGTCTGGTACTTCACGTTCTCCCGGTCTCTCTGTTGTTTGTCCTCAAACTTACGTGCCGCTGCATGGACAGCTGAAATTGGCAAAATATTTTTTTGTATTTCCAATAACCTCCGTAGGAAAGCACATATGTAAAAGTTATAGTTCATATATTGAATTTTTAATAAAATAATTTCGAACGAGCGTCAGCAAGCAAGAAATTATGTAAACTATAACTTACAATATGTGAACTATAACTTACTTATTGTTTACCCATCGCAGTCTCGAAGCTCCGCCCCTAAATATGATTTTGAATCACTATTAAGTGATTGGCATGGACGTCACATAGAACAGCTACATACATGTAGTGTAGTATTAAAGCAGGGCTCTAGATATGTTTTGTATCTAAAGAGTATTGTACCTTCATATTTCAAATTCAATGCGTATTTTACTTTTACAAATGTGTTATTGATTTTCTTCCTTATTAAATATTATAATTATATTACACCACTAGCAGATCCAAGTTTGGTGGTTGTAGCTGCTAAAATGAGTGACAATGGACATACATGTACACACAAAATTAACATTGAAAATGATATAAGTCATCGAAGCGTAGAAAGTAGGTCAAGGTCAAATTGTGCAAAATCTATTTTTAGAAGCAGCTGTATTATGATCCAGTTAAAGCCCATACAAGATTTGGTTAAAAATCGGTTAGAGGAAACAAAAATATCGGCACCTGGAAATGGACCGTTACAAATTTGCTAAATACAGTAACTGAGCATTGTAGAAGCCCCACTTCCAGCACCACCGGCATAGCCGGAATTTTCTTTCTCCAAAAAAACAAAAAATGTGTCCAGGGATTCCACTGGCGATCGCCACTTTCGCAATTGGCGATAAAAATAAACAATTGGCGATAAAAAATGACAATTTTCGATTTTTTTTTGTTGAAGTGGCGATTTTTTTATTTTCTCCAGCGGAAAATTTTGTATAAGTGACTAATTATTCAACCTAATGAACTACTCACAAGACAGATATATGGTGTGCCTTATTAAACATTCTAACTGCATTTGTAATATTTGACGAAAATGATTAAAATTTCCCATGACATGAACACAACTAACATGAGAGCATATTCCACAATTTGCAATGGTGTAGCTCCAGAATATAATTTGTTTAATGGCTCACACTGTTTTTGCAACACATAGCAAATACGTTGAAACACCAATTACTTTCATAGCAGGCTTTATACGTTTATATACAGAGGAACCTCCCAGGGTGTCTGGTTTAGAGAGCTTAGACTGTAATTAAGCCTTACACCGCTATCTTAATTTATTATCGTTTATTTTCTATTTTTATCATAAAAACATGCTTTGAAGTGCTGTCAAACCATGTTTTTATTGAGAAATAAGGCAATATATAAAAGCAACAGCAGACGACAATTGTTGTGTGTAGCGGTCTAAGGGTTAAAAGCATTTGAGTACTCTAAACAATACTTGATTGCTCTGAAATCATGACCAGATATTATTTACCCTCAGAGATAATTTACAATGAAACCCAATCAAAACACTTGAAGTTAATAATATAAAGTTTTGCGAATGTTGGATGCGTCATTGGCACTATAAACCTAATCCCCTCGATGGCAGCCTGATTAAAGAACAACAACAAAACAACGCATTTGCCTTACAAACAAGGTGTACATACGTCCTCAGTGACCTTGACCTTGGGCGTCGGATGTAGATCGTTGGCAAAACAAAAGCACCATCCCTAGACACACATAGCTAGCCAAATATTATCAAAATCGTCAAGTTGTTTATGAGTTAATAATTCCAGCACAAAGATATTTACACAATTCCCTAACATTTGATTGGCCCGTAGCAAGGCTCTGTCCAAAATTTATATCCCAGTAAACTCCCACGCCGAACTACTTTCCGTAACCGTGAGGCACAGCTAAAATAATTATTAAGAAAACGGAAAATAAACACATTTTCTTGATGAATTTATTTCAAATGCTGGAATTATAAGGAATGAATGGCCTTTTTGTGGAATTTATCGGGGATATAAACTTGGAAAAGTCGCGGGAATACTGGACGAGGCCTTCCGGCCTTCGTCCAGTATTCCCGCGACTTTTCCAAGTTTATACCCCGATAAATTCCACAAAAAGGCCATTCGTTCCTATATTGAATCGTGAAAGGTGTTACTAACATGGACTAATGCCCTATCCCCTCTTGCCTATCGATGAACCCCAATCAAAACACATGAAGTTTTCCGAAAGTCAGACGGCCGTTTCACTAAGCTTCGTACGACTAAAATGTTCATAAGGGCAAATGTAGGATCGTCATGAAATCTCAATTGGTGGATTTACATTTATCGAGCATAGGCTGCCAATGCTCAATACATGTAAATCCAATAATTGTTTACAAGAAGACATTGTTAATGTGAAATTTACACACTATCATAATTTTACACTTACAAACATTTTAGTCATACAAAGTTTAGTGAAACGGGCCCAAGCTCCAGATAAGGAATTAATAATTGAGTATTTTCACTCCATCATATCTGAAGCAATTGGGTATTTCAATATTTTAACTGGGTAAAATAAAATAACACAACTGTTTACACATCAACATACAGCAATTATTGCATAGTTTGCTCCGAAATGAAAACATGTCTTGGCATTTCATTAGAATTGTCCTCCTTGGAGATAATTCTAATGAAATACCAAGATGTGTTTTCATGGAAAAAAATAAAAATATGCTATATTTGTGGTCTGTTTATTGTTTTCTGTAGCATGATAAAGATACCACAAATTTGTTACTGCTTTTTGATACTCGCTACTTTTGATTTCAATTGGGTTTTTGGAAATTTTAATTGGGTATATAAGCAAATACACAGCTTATCTGGAGCTCTGCAGGGCCCCTGGTTTCTAGAGGCTATACTAATGGGCAGTAAATATAACGATGCAAATATTACAGATGGGAATGCTGGAATATGGGAACACACAGTAGGTGGTATAGACCAATCGCAGCCAGTATACACATGTTAGCGTGGGATCATTGACCTTTGGGAACACACTGTATATGGTATAGACCAATGGCAGCCATATACACAGTTAGCGTGGGATCATTGACCTTTGGGAACACACTGTATATGGTATAGACCAATGGCCGCCAGTATACACATGTTAGCGTGGGATCATTGACCTTTGGGAACACACTGTATATGGTATAGATCAATGGCAGCCAGTATGCACATGTTAGCGTGGGATCATTGACCTTTGGGAACACACTGTATATGGTATAGATCAATGGCAGCCAGTATGCACATGTTAGCGTGGGATCATTGACCTTTGGGAACACACTGTACTATTTGGTATAGATCAATGGCAGCCAGTATACACATGTTCGTGTGGGATCATTGACCTTTGGGAACACACTGTATGGGAACACACTGTATATGGATAATACATTCCTAAATGTGGCTGTGACTGGAGAAATGGGGCTTATGGGTTTCCGACCAGTGTAGATCCAGATCAGCCTGTGCATATCCGCACAGTCTGATCAGGATCTACACTGTTCACCATTTCAACAATAGAACACCCGTCATGCTTCTAACAAGCAATACAGATCGTAATCAGGCTGCAGACATGCACTACATTTGTATTTGATCAGGAGCTACACTGGCCACAAATCCACAAGCCCCATTTCTCCAGTCACAGCCACAAAAAAGGAATAGCAAGTTGGTTGTAACTTGAGAAATTGAGCTTATGGCTTTCGTGGGCAGTCCATCTCCTGGTCTGGTCTTGTAGCACAATTATGAATTTATTATCATGTCTAATACAGATATTATTTTGTTTGTCAATATCATGACAGATGTTTCAATGACTGAATGGCGAACAGTGCAGGCCCTGATCAGACTGTGCGGATGCGCAGGCTGATCTGGGACTACACTGGTCGCAATTGCCATTTCTAAGCCACATTTATCCAGTCACAGCCATATATTAACATGTGATATGTGATATGTTAAAGGATGGATAACAGACTTTTGGGAACACACTGTACCTGGATAGCAGACTTTGTATACATGGAATGTATCATTTGCAGCAAGAATAACGAAATCTGGCCAGCTTGCTACAAACATAATTTAAACAAGGGCATTGATTTCCAAGGGCGGATTCACGCAGGGGAAAACCACGCGAGCCCCCACCCCCACCTAAAATTTGGCGAGTAAAGATATGTTTGCTCTAAAATGCGGCAGAGCGCAGCAAAATGGGGTGTAGATATCAAAAATATTCCGGATGGCATACCGCCGGACACCACTAGCAGTCTCCCGAACTCTGCTTGGTCGACGAACAGACGGTGCAAGTTCGAAAATATAGTAAACTATTTCAATTAAAAAGTCCCGCCCGTCCTAACCTGAAATCCTGGATCTGCCCCTGGTATCACTAAGCTAATCCCCTCATTGGCAGTCTTGATAGATATATAAAAAGTGCTGTAAGTCGCAAAATACACCCGCAGAAGATGAGCCAGACAGTGAAGATGCAGAAATGTGAAGCTGTTGCCAAGGCAAAAAACCTTAATGTGAATTTGAACATTTATAGCATTATTTCTTCCTTTTGTTGTGATAAACAGGTATCAGAGCTCCAGATAAGTTTTGTATCTAAAGAGTATTGTACCCCCATATTTCAAATTCAATGTGTATTTTACTCAAGGTGCATGATCAACAATAACAATAACAACAGTGGCTGAAAGTGTTGAAATCTTGCCCCCTCCAAAGTAAGTATTATTTGATATTTTCCTTAATATGAAACGGATTTTGATGAAATAGGGCGCAGTAAACACATCTTCATGAGCTGCATTTGGTCGTCCAGGGAGTTCGGCTCAGACTTGTGTCGTTTTTGCGAAGAATCGATTTCCGTGTCTATTGACACGGAAATCGGTTATTCGCAAAAACGACAGAAGTTTGAGCCCAAGTACAGACACCACCAAATGCAGCTTAACAAGACGCGTTTGATGCGCCATATTTCATCAAAATCCGTTACGTAATAAGAACAATATAAAAGAATACGTACTTTGAATTGGATGGATTCTGGAATTTTCAGTATGTGTTGTTGTTGTTAGTACCACGTGATCATACACCTTGTTACTTTTACAAATGTATTATTGAGTTCAATTAGGCGGAGTTCCAGGGACAGAAACATATAATAGTCAATGATTTTATTTTTCTAAGAACGACACAACTGTGGTTTATTAAATATACAAAATATACAAATAAAATTTAAATGAAATTGCTTTGTTATTAAATGTATAAATCAAAACATTTGTCAGTCGTCGAAGCAAACAAGTCCCATTCACTTCGAATGTTGCTCAAATTAATGTATTAACACGGTTTTCTTGACTCGCTGAGTTAACAACACATAATTATTAAATTTGTGTTTTAATGTAACCCGCCTCTCATTACTCAAGGAAAACAATTCAAAGGGACCGCCAATCACGAAAACCGACTTACCTGTACGAGTTATTAATAGTAATTAACGTTGTTTGACTGCCTAAGGGACCGCATCTTTGGTTCGAGAGTTCGAATTTGCCGTAGTTCGAATTTTAGGTAAAATTTTGAATAATTTATAAGGAATTTTTTCGGGACTGCGGAGCGAGTTCGAATTTTCCGGACTGTTTGATGAAGACAAGTTTGAGTAAATAAGAATCAACTGTATTCTGCTAAAATAAGTGTGTCAAATACACAAATATGCACCTTATCTGGAGCTCTGAGGTATACACCTTATCTGGAGCTCTGAGGTATACTAATTTAGGTAGAGATGTGTAAATTAGAAATTATATAGAATTGCATACAAAAATGTAGAAAAAATAGCCAAGTTAAAAAAAGATGATATTTGTTAAAAAATACTTTTTTTTGGCATAAAAACACCAAGGCACACATCTTCAATATGTGTAGAAGATGTGTGCATAGTTTCAGATGGATTGACTGAAAGGTTTTAGAGGAGTAGTGTACACAAACTCTGCAGTATTTCTGTCCGCCGCCCACCCACCCCGTGGCAAAAAACATAAAAAATACCGTTTTGAAACAGTCATATAAAAATTCAATTTGTAAACTATAACTATTACATACAAGAATGCCAAAGACCTGCTACATGAGGGCCAAACAAATTCTCCGGGGCAGGATTCTGGTAAGGATGAATCTCGATCATTAAATTACCCATCGCATGCTCCCAACCCCACATATATCTGAATGAGTGCAAGTGCACTGATACTCACATGCCATGGCTTTACGGTTGACAGGATCTGCAGACCGACTCCGGGATCGAGTCCCAGTCTGTTTGTTTGTTGTATTATCTCCTGCCACTTTCTGTGCACCCTCCTTTCTGTTCCCCCGACTATCCCGAGTCAATGAAGATGAGCGTCTGTTTAGCAGGACTCCTTTTGTGGGCTTAGCTTCCAAATTACTCATCTTTTTCTTGTCAGAATTAGGTTGTTTATTTAGTGGTGGAACAGATTGGTTCCCGCTTGTATTGGATCTTGCTGACTGGTACCCGCTTGTATTTGATCTTGCAGACTGGTTTCCATTTGTATTCGGCGACTGGTTGCCAGGATGTTTAGCATTTGGCGGTCGTCTGCCTGCATTAACAGATTTGCTGCCAGTACTGGAGTTTGTTCGCGAACTATTGGGCCGGCTACTGGTCACAGAACCTGGAGACAGTGATCTCCTACATTCCTGTTCAAGGCTCACCTTTGTGTCAGTAGTGGATTCTTTCTTTACTTTCATAGAAGTTTCACTTTTCTTGGGAGTCCCTTTATGAAATTGATCATCCAATTTATTTTTAGCTGAGCCAACTGACTTCTTATCTGCAGCTGATTTTTTCTTGCGTTTCTCACTTGTCTCAGTGTCCACATCTTCCCAAGCAATGGAATGTGCTTGTAAATGCCTTGTCAATGGGTCCTGATGTCGTTTCACCTTTGGCACAGGTTTATTCTTTAAGTCTTTAATTCCATGGACAATCGTGTTCAGTGCACCTAAACATGTCACTCCCATTTCGTGCAACTGAGACGCAGACATGAACTCCAAGTCCAATAAATCTATTTCATTCTCTGCAAATATTTTCACATATTTTTCAACATCTGGCAAGTCGAGACCACGAAGCCAAAATTCTACTTCTGAATCACATTCTTTGGTGAGTACAAATGTAGTATGTGTAGTTGATGGCATGACTGGATTTTGTAGAGGGTGAGAGTTGGCTCCCTATTGCATTCTTGTTGACATCCAAGGAGTTCAATCCAAATATACTCTCACTTCATTCTGGTATTTACTATGTCCGAATCCAAACACAGAGCATGGAATCTTCTCTGATGCTGAAGACCTAACTGTAGCAACACTAGGTTGGATTAACACCTTTGTTTCTTCTAGACCCGAATAATTGGTCACAGTTTATATTCGCCCCGGATTTCACACGAACCTGAAAGTTTTCTGGGTCAATATAGATCTGTGTGCTTCAGTTTGTACAGTAGACATTTCCATTGTTGACCAGACTAGAATTGTGTCCCAAATCCACATCTGCGTTAGCTTCACACTCCACTGGTAGATCTAAGTGTGGTAGCCCAGCCATAGAAACAGCACTATGATAATTTACCTGGTTGTTTTCCTCAAGCAATTTATTATTTGTTTCTGTTTTATTCTCCAATTGCAAATGTTTGCTTTTATTTTGAATTGATTCATACATATCTAAACGAGATCTTTGATTACTTGAATCTACAGTAATACCTTTTGATTGTTTTGCAGCATCTTTAACATTTCTAAGTTTACCCTGATTGTCTTTCTTATGTGTTTTCTTGAGATTCTCGGCAGATTCAGTTTTGTGAGATGGCATTTCATGTTGACTGATATTGGCTGATACATGGTTTAGCTGGTAGGTCGTGTCCTGGATGGAAACTGATCTACCTCCTGGAGATTTATCCTTCTTGTTTGGCACACCCGGCTTTACTACTTCTCCTTTCTTCTTAGGCTGTGTTGTTAAGTTCTGCTCATGTCTATCTTCAAGTGTTGCAGAAGCATCTTGGCCATCAAGTGTGCTTGGACTTGGCCAATTATCACGCTTGATAATCTTCAAACTAGCTTTATGCAACACTTTTGATTTCAGGTCCATAATTTTGTTTGATTTACCAGTCTTCTTCACAGAATCTAGATTTTTAACATGTTCTCCATTTATTCCCAGAGTTTGCGCCATAGCCATGCTCCCTCCATTAGTTAACGACGCCTTCCCAGCCACTGAAGGTCGATCCTGGGAACCAGCCTTGGTGGATTTGGCTGGGGTATGGTTCCCAGGTGCGGACACGCCATGCTCCTCCAAATCTTGGTTAGATTTGTACGAGAGGAGCCGACCAGCCCCACCATGCTCCCACCGCGATCCACCAACTTCCTTCCTGGAGGTAAACAATTAATAGAAATGTTGTTATCATTAATTATGGCTGTGACTGGAGAAATGGGGCTTATGGGTTTTGTGACCAGTCCAGTTCCTGATTGAATAATACACTCCTATATAGCCTTATAACGATCTATAGAATCATTCATTAGTGGAATGGCGAACAGTGCAGATCCGGATCAGACTGTGTGGATGCACAGGCTGGTCTGGATCTACACTGGTAGCAAAACCAATAAGTTGCATTTTGTGACCATTGTAGCTCCGGATCAAATAGCACACTCCGGTAGCCTGATAACGATCTATATTACTTTTCAGAAGCATGATGTGTGTTTCTTTGATGGAATGGCGAACAGTGCAGATCCTGATCAGACTGTGCGGATGCACTAGCTGATCTGGGTCTGAACTTGTCGCAAAACCCTAAGCTGGCTCATCTGGATCTACACAGTTTGCAAACACTGTTATAGAGGTATGTAGTGTTGAAAGGGCTAAACAACGTAAACTCTGATCAGATTGTGCCGCTGTAGAGATGATTCTACACTGGTCCAGGGATTCCGCTGGGGAAAATAAAAAAATCGCCACTTGAAAAAAAAAAAAAGAAAAAAAAAAAGAAAGGAATAACCCAATAGGATAAAAATAAACAATTGGCGATAAAAAATAATATCTTCGAAAATTGTAATTTTTTATCGCCAATTGTTTATTTTTATCACCAATTGCGAAAATGGCGATCGCCAGCGGAATCCCAGCTGGTCTCAAAGGCCATATGTCCGTTGTGGCAAGTCACATGTCTGCAGTTACCTTGCCAAGTCAAATGCTCCAAAGCAGAATTGCAACAACATTGTTGCGAGGCTAATCCCCTCGATGGCAGCCTTGATAATAAAAAAAACACAAACTTTAACATTTTTTCTTACCAACAAGGTGAACATAAGTCACACATTGTGGCCAAATATTATCCAAATCGGTGAAGCGGTTCATGTGTTATTGAATGTGAATATTTCTGTGTCACATTGTAGAATTGTCTCTCAAATAACAAAATATATAGTATGAACGTCAACGGCCTGCAGGTTTTTTCTATATTTTAGTATGCGAAGTGTAAATGCTATAAAGCACATTTTTACTGTGTAGCGTGTTGTAGCGATATCGTGCAACCTGTTGCCTATAAAGCGGAAAACGTGCAGCTAACCTGATGAGTCCCTGGACGCTGTTGTCCTCATGATCGCGGGAACGTTTGTGGAGAAAGAGAGCCGTCTCTAGATCCTCCACATCATGGTGTAGCTGGCTGTTTTCTCGCACCAGATCATCCAATCTGCAAATAGGAAGGACATGTGGAAGACTTGGACCAATGAGCACACAAAAAAAATGCCCATTACAAACAAAACCCATTACCCCACCCACTTGGTCTCATACAGTACTATGGGGAGGGATGGGGGGGGGGGGTGTAATTGATTTTTTTTGTAATGGACATTTTTTTGTGTCACAGGTCCGAGTCTTCCACATATGATAGGAAGCACATGCTCGGACCTGTTGACAGGATATCAGAGACAAAATAAAATCAATATTTGACCAAATATTACGAAACTATATTTTACGGCTATATAGACAATTCAAAAACAATATTATTTTCGATAATTAAATTAAAGGAAAATTTAAGAATGAGCCTTCTTTTTAT
Source organism: Conchocele bisecta (assembly GCA_029237695.1). Classification (NCBI taxonomy): domain Eukaryota; kingdom Metazoa; phylum Mollusca; class Bivalvia; order Lucinida; family Thyasiridae; genus Conchocele; species Conchocele bisecta. The sequence continues at coordinate 88,268,733 of CM055274.1, forward strand.
TTCGTGAAATTTGGTCAAATATTGATTTTATTGCGAAAAAACAATTTCCCCATGTTAAATCCCCATAGACATCTTCACGGAGTGCCATGTTAAATCCCCATAGACATCTTCACAGAGTGAAGATGTCTATGGGGATTTAACATGGGGATTATTTTTTGAATTTTAGAAATACTGGACTGATTTTTAAAATTTAACTTTTGTTTTCTTAGTTAGATCATTTCCAAGCTATCTAGCTAGGTTTCGGAGTCAATTTCCAAAACAAATTGTTTTTTGACTCCTCCCACAGCTCCTCTACCTCTTTTCCCCTTATCACGTTAAATTCCCATAGAGAAATCAATTTTTCGTAATAAAACCAATATTTGACCAAATTTCACGAAATAAAAAGAAGGCTCATTCTTAAATTTTCCTAAAAATATGGTTTTTGAATTGTTCATATGGCCGTAAAATTTGGTCAGCTTTCGTGAAACAGACAATAGACATTATGTCTGCAAAATATGGATATGCCCCTGTCGCATAGGGGGCATAATACAAAGAAGGCTCATTCTTAAATTTTGATAAAATTTAATGTTATCCAAAAAAAAACATTGTTTATATAGCCGTAAAATTGGGCAGGTTTCATGAAACAGACAGTAGTACTTTCTATTTACTTACTGTTTTCCTCGTCTCCGTTGACGTGCCGATGACATTCTGGTGAGCGGCGAAAAACATACATGGTCTTCCCATTACACCCAACACATCATCTATCTATCTGAAAACAAACAATTTGCTTTAAAAAAGCAATTCCAGCATGTATGATCATGTGGTGTCAAAAAAGTGCAACATCGTTTTTAGTATTTTCTGACACACAGACGGACACACACTTGAAAGACTACCGAGACTGCGGACATAAAAATAATTTTATTTCATGAATTTTAATTACTGGTATACAAATCTATTTCATCCACATCTGAGGCCAAGGGTGCTACAGATAAGCTTTGTGTCTAAAGCGTACTATACCTGATTTCAAAATCATTGCGTGTTTTACTTTTACAAATGGATTATTGATTTTTTTCATTACTAAATAGGGAACAAATGATAAGAAATATAACAAATTTAAACATTCACTTAATTGAGCTGCAAAAAGCAAACACTGTTTGCTTTTTGCAGCTCAACTAAGTGAATTTTCAACTTTATGACAGTATTTTCACTACAGTACTTAATTTGAAAATCAATGTGTATTTTCACATTGCTGTGCGTATTTTGTACTCCCACTTTTGATAATCAATGCGTATTCAGCTAAAATAATTGCGTAAAATACGCAAATACGCACCTTATCTGCAGCTCTGTGCTATCTCGTTACAATGGTGTCAGCTAATTCGCCGCACCTAAGGCTTTCTAAACAAATTTATATGTCATTACAATCCCCATATTCAGTCAAAATTTCCTGAATATTCAACGCAGTTCAAATACGTCTGTGCAGGTAAAATGTCATAACGTTCTGATGTCAGTAAGTGACGTAAAGTGTGTGATGTATGACATTACATGCGTGTTTGCAACGTCACATTTCGATGGGTTAAAGCCAAAACCACTCCATTTTTGTACTTTTCGAGAAAATCGAGTTTAAAGGTTTGATAGGGTACAAAATATTTATTAATCAATTCACTTGTTTATCCTTAACTGAAACGATGACAATAACATTGTAGATAAACAATGTGATTTGAAATGGGCTATGTCTTGTATCTATATTTAGAAATACTGAAAACTAGAAAAAGTCGATGGCGCGCCATCGCAATATACCCACTTTCCCCAAATGCTAAGTCCGAAAGGGGGAAGTAATCCATGATGGAGGGTCGGATAAAAAATCCGAATTCACTTTGCGCATGTGCACATGATAACGAAGCTACATAGCAAATATGAGGCGCGTAGGTATGAAGGTGAAAAAGTTTTTCGAGTTACAAGGAAAAAGGAAAAAATGGGAAATTCTGAGTCGGAAAGGGGGAGGTAATCGATGATGGAGGGTCGGATCAAAAATGGGAATTCACTTTGCGCATCTGCACATAACGAAGGTACATACTAAATATCAGGCGCGTAGGTATGAAGGTGAAAAAGTTTTTCGAGTTACAAGAAACGTGACGGACGTACGGACGGACGTACGGACGTACGGACGTACGGACGGACGGACACCCGTGACGAAAACAATATACCCGTTTTTTTTTACAAAAAAAGTGGGTATAATAAATTAGATAATATCATACACTGGCACATTTATACTGGCACTGGCGCGTAGGTATGAAGGTGAAAAAGTGTTTCGAGTTACGAGGGAAAAATGGGAAATTCTGAGTCCGAAAGGGGGAGATAATCCATGATGGAGGGTCGGATCAAAAATCCAAATTCACTTTGCGCATCTGCACATGATAACGAAGCTACATACCAAATATCAGGCGCGTAGGTATGAAGGTGAAAAAGTGTTTCGAGTTACGAGGGAAAAATGGGAAATTGTGAGTCCGAAAGGGGGAGATAATCCATGATGGAGGGTCGGATCAAAAATCCAAATTCACTTTGCGCATCTGCACATGATAACGAAGCTACATACCAAATATCAGGCGCGTAGGTATGAAGGTGAAAAAGTTTTTCGAGTTAACGAGGAGAAAATGGGAAATTCTGAGTCCGAAAGGGGGAGATAATCCATGATGGAGGGTCGGATCAAAAATCCAAATTCACTTTGCGCATCTGCACATGATAACGAAGCTACATACCAAATATCAGGCGCGTAGGTATGAAGGTGAAAAAGTTTTTCGAGTTACGAGGAAAAAATGGGAAATTCTGAGTCCGAAAGGGGGAGATAATCCATGATGGAGGGTCGGATCAAAAATCCAAATTCACTTTGCGCATCTGCACATGATAACAAAGCTACATACCAAATATCAGGCGCGTAGGTATGAAGGTGAAAAAGTTTTTCGAGTTACAAGAAACGTGACGGACGTACGGACGGACGTACGGACGTACGGACGGACGGACACCCGTGACGAAAACAATATACCCGTTTTTTTTTACAAAAAAAGTGGGTATAATAAATAAATAGCTGCTTTTGGCATACCTAGCTTCAAATGCGACTTCTCATAAAAAATGCCAAATCATCTTATGTGATGATACATGGTGTTGGCAGAAGCAGTAACATGTTCCAAGTTTGTACACGTCAGAGCCAAACGGAGCTAGGGCAGTATACTATATTATGGCATAAACACATTTAGATTCATTTATATCTTCAAAATTTGCCAAAATCCGTTAGACCATTGTAAGTTGTTCTGGCATTCACACTGCGTATGCCCGGTATATCTATGGGATGCCAGAACAACTTACTCGAACATAAATCGGTACGGCATAACAAAGTAGCCGTCCGTCTGATAATTGGTTTGGGTTCTAATTAATAACATCACAAACAATTAAGATATAACTACCAAACTAAGACTGAAATGTACATTTGAATAATGGGCATTATATAATAGCAAAACCTCATTTTCGGCAATTTGGGCCGGTAACTGGTTTTGGCTTTAACCCATCGATTTGTTTCTGCTAATACTGCGCATCTGGTAGTGTAAACAAAATGGCGAACGGCATACTGGATGAGCATAGCAAAATTGGTATTAAACTTGAAGCAGAACTAACCAGTGACACCATGACAGATTAGTTTCTTAGTTGAACAGTTAATTCAGTAAATAAGACATGCAGCTATTCCATCATCAGGGTCTGGGGATTTACACATTTTGACTTTATTAGGAATAACTTTTTACCAAACTATCGGAATGTGATAAAATTGTGCCACAGTGTAGCAATTAATCAGCTTGTTTATTCCGAAATCCACATATTTTATTAGGACGTACTCAAGGCTAAATTTGACGTGAATTGCGCATTAGCCAATGCGCAGAATTAGCTGAAATGACAGTACCCACTACAGAGCATGTCGTTCCCACAACAGAGCATGTCGTTCCCACGACATCTCATCTCGTTCCTATGAGTTACAATGGTGTCGGCTAATTCTGAGCACCTAAGGCTTTCCAAACAAATTTAAATGGCATTGCCATCTCCATTTTCCGTCAAACTTTCCTGAATATTCAACGCAGTTCAAAGACGTTTGTGCAGGTAAAATGTCATAATGTTCTGACGTCAGTAAGTGACGTAAATTGTGTGATGTATGACATCACATGCGTGTTTGCAACGTCACGTTTGTTTTGGCTAATGCTGCGCATCTGGTAGTGTAAACAAAATGGCAAGTAGCATACTGGATCAGCATAGCAAAATTGGTATTAAACTTCAAGCAGAACTATCCAGTAACATCATGGCAGCTAGGTTAGTTTCTTCGTTTAACAATTAATTTAGTAAATAAGACAGATATTCCATCAGCAGGGTCTGAGAATTTTACACATTTTGGCTATATTCAGAATAACTTTTTACCAAACTATCGGAATGTGATAAAATTGTGCCACAGTGTAGCAATTAATCAGCTTGTTTATTCCGAAATCCACATATTTTATTATGACGTATGCAAGGCTAAATTTGACGTGAATTGCGCATTAGCCGATGCGCAGAATTAGCCGAAATGACAGTACATATCTCATTCCCATGAAACAACATAATCAGTCAATAGAATGGCAGATATCACTCCACCATTTTGAAGGACTGCTACCTTTTGATTGGCCAACTATGTCGTGAGAACGAGATTATCGCGTGGGAACGTGATGCAATCTTGTGGGACTGAGATGTAAAAATATGCTGCTGTACAAATATGCTGAAAAATGGTGTTCAAACACACAAACATGTTTCCCAAGTGGAATTGAGCAGTAATTCCTAATTGATCAGAACTTCATTGCAAGCAACCCGTGTTTGGCCTAAAACATGCGGATTTGTGCATACACCTTAGATCTTTGTGTGCAGTATATGGGGGTCTACCTGTAGGGAATCAACAAACTTTAGCATCTTCGACCTATAATTTGAGAAATTATGAGACAGAATAAATTGTCAGAAAGCATGTTCAGATATTTGCATATTTGACACGTCCCCAGTCATTACGGACCCAGGAATAAAATTATACAATAACAAAGTAGAAAGACAAAGCATGCACACCTACCTACATACGCTATTTTAATGACCGATCGTCATATTTACACAAGAAAATTACGTTTTATTTCGTTATCAAGATTTTGTTGTTATCATCAACAAATTATGCACTCTTCTTTCAGAAACCAAGAATGTTGTTATTGTTGTTGTTGTGAGTTTCAGCCGCTGGTTTTCTAAAAAAACAAAAAGCCCACGTACACGTACACGTAAAAAGGAGCGTATAAAGACACGTGGGTTGCATACGGTACATGAAATTTCTAATTATCATTGCATATCGTTTACTCTTCCGGATGGTCTAACTTTGATTTCTGTATCACATAAAATGTTCAATAAGCGAAAGTCCACATATTATTTGATCACCCCTTGTATATTTATTTATATCTATAATTAATGCACAGTATTGTTTTGGAAGTTCTCCGCCAGATTCAATATAGTGTAGAATTTATAGAGCGCATGGTGCTCATCATCTGAGTGTGGCCAGAATAGGCAGTCACGTGGTTACGTGTATGTAACGTATGGGTTTGCGTCTTATGGGTTTGCGACCAGTGTATATCCAGATCAGCCTGTGCATCCGCACAGTCTGATCAGGATCTGCACAGTTGGCCATTCCATCAGTGAAGCACACATCATGCTTTTAACGAGCAATATAGATGGCTATCAGGTTACAGCAGTGTGTTATCAGTCAGCCTGAATGCCAATACAATGCAAGTTTTGCTTACAGCCAAGAGGTGTTTTGTTATTTGTGTGGTGGTATGTTAACCCTTAGAGCGCTGTCCTATTTTCGAGCTCCGCTGAGTGAAGCGAGTATGCTAGGAGGGGTCCGGGGCATACCCCCAGATTGGTATTCAGCTTAGATCTCATTGATACAAAATATCACACAGTCAAATGGCCAAACACATGTTATCAGATGTATTTTCTTAAAGCCTTTATTAAAGTTCCCAACCGTAATTTGCTATATGAACTTCAATGCTATGGTATCAAATACAATGCTTCAACATTGAGTTCTTTCTTACTGACAGGATCGATACATTAGTCCTAGATAGCGGAATGTCATATATGGGCCAGAATTCAGTATTTGGGGGACACATAAGAGATTTTTATTTTATTTTGTGCTTTGTTAGAAAAACTTCAACGTGACATAGTCCAAGCCACTAGGGTTTGGACAATTGCAGTTGTTTGCAGAATATACATGCCTTTGACTACGGAGAGATATAAATGTGCTGAATCTCGTGTATGTAACATTGACAAAGAGGTAATATGTATTTGGTGATCCTATATTGCTTTCAAATGGCATCTTAGTTTCTTTGTTGTGTAAAGACGTATTTTACTGTGCCCTAACAATCACCTTTACCAGAAAATGCATTGATTATTGGTTGATGAAAAAATGGCTACAATATATTTTTCTGGTCAATGTTACATACACATATTCCATGCTCATTTTAAACCGTTAGAAATGAGATTATACTATATGTTTATGGGTACTAACATTAAATCATGCATTACATTGAGAAGTATATTGTGACATTTGATCGAAGTCGAGTATGTAACATTGACAAATATGCCAAGCAATACTTTTTTAGAGGCTGGATGCTTATTATTATGTGGCAACTGGAATTTCTTCTTGTAAGACAATAAAGATAAAATGATTGTTAACAGTTTACACAGAAAATGTTTTTTATTAATGTGTAATAAATAAATAGATTGCAATAATATATTCTTGTGAATGTTACATGCACATTTGTCAGGTTTATTTATTTATGTTAGTAATAAGTTTACATGAGAAGTTTATAATTTGCAACCATCCCATTATCACAAAATTCTGTTTAAATCCACAATTTGATCATTTAAAATACCCTGAATAGTCCATTGCAACATCATTAAGGTATTGTAACATGTTTTGTCAATGTTACGTACATATCATATACCTTCCTTTATTTATACAGCACATAGCACTACATGAGCTATTTACAACTTATAATAAACCTACAGGGACAGGATTTATTTTATAAACTTTTTATAAAGCAATTATTATCATGAACGGACTATTTCAACATTTGAACAATTTTGTCATTTTTGTCAATGTTACATACACATTATTGAAATTCCTTTTCTTATGTTGCAAATAAGATTATAAAAGATGGTTGGTTTGTAACAAATCTATTAGGAGCAGCTTTATGTTAAATGCATTGATTTTGCTTATATATTGCCATGACCAGTCCGTTAAAACACTTTGATCTGATTTACAGCAGTATGTAACATTTTGACATGAAAAACATGAAGAACTATACCTCCTATCATTTGTTTCTAACTTGCCATATCCTCTATGTTTTGGTGAAAAAAGTGATAATTTGCTCATTTCTAACAAATTTAGTAAAATAAACCTGGCTGTTGATTGTTGTTTTCTATGTTTACATGAAGAAACTTCTGCGTATGTAACAGTTTGTTGACAAGAAATATTATAAATATTAAATACAGTTTTATCATTTTTGTTTCTTTTAAGATAAAACAAAAATCTTACTTGCATCTTAACACTCACCGCCAGATGGTTCAATATGTCAGTAAATAAATTAATCAGGTTCCATATGTTAAGCTACTGGACTGGTTAAACGTATGTAACAGGGTTTGAAAAGAAAATGTTCCATACACACTAATTTTGGTTATATTTTTTCAATGGTTATACTTCCGATGAACAAATTATTTTTGTACTGAAATAGAGTTAGACTGCTCACAGAAACGTAATGAAAAGGGCAATATCAATATGAAATACTTGCACATACTAGGACATGTTAAAAATGTCCACCCTTTTCACCTAAAAAGTATGAGATACATACATATTGAAGAAATGTACAGCTTGTTCAATCAACTTCAATAACCTATTTTTTGGTACTGCTTCTTTATATTAATGACTTTGCAGATTACAGGAAGGGACTGTGTTATAAAGAGAAAACATATGTTGATAGCAGCTGGGGCCACCTGTGTGAGAGGTGAACACACTACCATGGTCATGTCACTATAAAAGCGGGCTTGTAACGTAAGGCAGTACAAATGTTTGACTATTCTACTATGGCCGTACGTACTACTTCATTCCTGCTTCCTACAAATGTGCATTATTTTCTCAAATGTATGAAATATGCACTCCATGTTCTTTTATAGATTCCCTAGTTCATTATGTATAAATAAATCATACATGATACGACTTCGCCTATTTGCTCGAATGGCAATCTATCATGGGGCCCGTTTCACTAAACTTTATATGACTAAGAAGTTCGTTATTGCAACATTTTTAAATCCACAGTAACATCTGTTTAGTCAAGGGGACCCTAGGGGCATTGTCACCACCGTATAAAGTGTAACAGTTTGACGGTAGCTGAGTTTGAATTCAGGCTTCCTGGTGTGAGGTGAACTCTCTACCACATTCTACAATGTTCGATTATCCTAATACGACCGTACTACTACACTTGCAAGACATCACCCTCGTGCACTTTGTGTTTGATAGCATCGTCTACAAGGAGGTATACATACAATTACAGATGCGAAGCTTCCTCAGATATATCTAGACACTGCTGGGAACAAGAGTGGGCAATGCTAATGCACTTTCACAATGACAAATATAATACTCTCATGCAAAAGATATCGAACCACATTTACTTATTCATGAGCGTCAGCGGCATACAATAACAACTATTACTAATGAAAAAATATACACTTCAAAGTAACTGAAATAGGATTTAAGACGTAGTATGCGTACTCGTAAACAACAACAAATCAGCATGACACATTATATGGCTGCCACCCATGGCCAACGCCATTTTCTATTGGCGGATGACATATATTTAGTAGTCCCATACCAAAATGAGTAGCATTCGTTCAGTTGTAACTCAAAAAGTCTTGATCGTCAATAAAACATTTTGGGTGGCTAAATTGAATACACATCCAGTGTGCATAATCTGACTATGTTTGATCAGTTGGTGGTTGCCATTTAATGTTGCAAGCGTAAAAGTATTACCTCTGACAAAAATACCATAAGTTGCAATTAATTGTTTTCCCATTTTCTGTAGGTCTTATAGTTGCGTACGTATCATAATTATAATTATAAATTGTTTTTCTCAGAGCTCTAGATATTGGATTACTTAATTATAGCCAATAGCTATCTCTGGCACCACCACTATAACGCAATACATCTGCATATGACCTAACGCGGCATTTTAGCATGCAGTATGCAAACATAAATTTGACGTCATATGACGTAATTAAGCCACTGAAACATGTTTAATGTCCTAATGATTTCTGATATGCATGCATTTAGAGCTTAATGAGGCTATTATGGCAGCCACAAACATACGGTAGTTGTACACATTATATAGGCCCGTAACCAGGCCATTTTATCGGGGAGGTGGGGGGGGGGGGACTGAAGACGCAATCTCATCATTATATATATAATGACTCTATTTTTCCCCTTATTTTTATATATAATTCAACAGTGATGTGATGCAACAGTGCATGAAAAAGTGGACCTCAAAGCAGTACGGGTGTGTTGGGGGTGGGGTGGGTGGGGTGGGGGGGGGGGGGATATCGTCACAAGTCTTATACTCATGTTCCACCAATAAAACATATTAGGTGCCGAGGCGTTGATAGGCCGAAGAGTCTTGCGGCCGAAGTATCAGAAAACCTTCAAACACCTCACAAACCAATGACGTCATCTAGCAACTGCTCATGTTTCTGGTGACAACTTAGTTTGCGCCTATTTTTTCTTCGCTAAACAGTTTACTACGTTATACTGAAGGTACGAATAATACTTTTAGCATTTGCGACATATGTAGCGATAAATATAGCAATTATTACGGATATTAACCGTTAGATTTGATATTTATTTTATTGATTCTTTATAAACCGTTGGTTTGGTTTATAAAAAATTGTTGTTGTTGTTGTTTTAACTGTTTTACCAGCATTTTACCTGTAGCCTATTTCATCAACTCCATATCATCCAGTCTTCAAGTTCTAGAGGTATGAAGTATTTCTAAGGGGAAAAAAGTGCCGGAATTCTACCATTACACCTTCGAGGAGAAGAAATAACCATCAGAGAAGTTGTGAAGATTATTTCATACATTGAGAGCATCCCGATTAAAAGTCATCTGGTGGAACGCGTGGTCGAGTGGTTTGGGGTGTCGGACTGTTGATCTTACGGTCATGGGTTTGAGCCTCACCCGAGGCGTGCGTTGTGTCCTAGAGCGTGACACTTTATCCACGCTGCTTCAGTCTGGACGCAGTTTATTGTGTCACCGCAATTACTAGGAATAAGTAAGGGATTGAAGCATTTGTTATTGACATTTTCTTTTGTAACTGAGCATTAATATACATACTTATTCTCACTGTCAATATTTTCATTACAGAATTATGGGCAAGAAAGTTAAGAAGGATGAGAAACCACCACCTGATGATGTGGTATGTTGTTATCTTGTTTCACCATCGGCCAAAATATTTGAATTAGTCATCTAGATAATCAGATATTGTCGATTATTCAAGGTTTCCTCTCTCCTACGGGAGCATGGGAGGGTTTGCATTTGTGGCTGTGACTGGAGAAATGTGGCTTATTGGATTTGTGACCAGTGTAGCTCCTGAAATAACACACTCCTGTCGCCTGATAACAATCTATATTGCTTCTTAGTGTAACAGGAAGAGAAAATATGCACCTCATCCGGGACTCGAACCTGGCACCTCCCGCTTACAAGGCGGTCGCTCTACTGACTGAGCTAACCGGGCACAGATATATATATCTTCTCTCCTGAGTATTAGATCCGTACCGTGACATAAGAATCATTACGCATGTTTCATTGATGGATTGGCGAACAGTGCAGATCCTGATCAGACTGTGCAAATGCACATGTGATCTGGATCTACACTGGTCCCATTTCTCCAGTCACAGCCACATATATCTTAACAAGGAATTGAATCAACCCTGAAGGATTCATATCTTAACAATGAATCCTATTTGAATTCACGTCAGGGGTCAAATGATCTGGTGTACTAAGAGTGCCTGGCATTGGATCAGGATACTGTTTCTTATTGATGAAAGTTATTATTGTAGTTTCAGTGGTATCTGTATGACACTCCCCGCATACAGGTGCATTCCCGTCTGTATATTACTTTGCTGTTGAGCAAGTTGTTTAACATTTAAAACTTGATATCACAAGACACTGACGTGGTATTCTCTATATTTCAAGTTTTTCAAGCTCAGCTCTGTAGCCGATTTCACCAAAATTGCTAAGCCTACTTATCTAGCTAATTGTACGTTGAGGGAATAAGCATTTATTTTTCCCAAAATGCTTTATTGCATATATTTGATTATTAAAAGTATGCAGCATTATTATACTGAATTTATTACATTATGACAGCCAAAATGGATGTGATAATGTAATAAATTCAGTATAATAAAAATTAATAAATTTATCCTTAAATTGAAAATTTCTCTCTCAAAGTGTAGCACGATAAGTATTCTTTGCAATTTTGGTGAAATAGGCTACAGAAATGGTAGGAATTCTTAAGATAGCCATGAAATTCCTCCTGTTTCCTAGCCTTGCCTGATTAAATTGATATGAAAATACACTGTCCTGATCATCTCTATATGCACCTGGCTCAGTTTGGAAACGGTAGGAATTGGCTACCCTTGTACTTCCTACCATTTCCTAGCCTTGCCTGATAAACTAGATCTGACAAGACACGAGCATGGTGTTATTTATATTTCAAGTTATCAGGTTCAGCTCAGAAATGGTAGGACACTAGTCTGATATTCTTTATATCAGGTCTTTTGGCTAGGCTCGGAAACGGTAGAAATTCCTCGGCAAGCCTCGGAATTCCTACCGTTTCCTAGCCTTGCCTGATAATCTTGATGTGAAAAGACCCTAGCCTGGTATTTTCTATGTTCAGTTCGACACCCTGCTGGTGGAGAGCCGCAATGCTGGCACAGTGGTGCTGATGCTCAGTAGTCCCGAGGAGGACGTTCAGGCGAAGGCTTGCGAGGCCATCTACAAGTTTGTCGATAAATGTAAGTTGATCCATGGCGGGTGAACATGAGCTTTTGGACCATGTAGTCCATCTAGAACAAATTTAACATGTCTGGTAAAAGAATGAGGTGGAGGTGGAAGAGTCAAAATAGAAAACAAACTATTTTTGGAAATTGACTCAGAAACTTAAAGGCCCTGAACGGCTCAGTATTACAATTTTCCGATGTTTTCAAACACAAAAACATGTTTGGCAACTGATTTAGTACACAAAACTAACATATACTGCCTAATAGATACATCTCAAGTCTTGATATTTACATCTTAATCGCAATGTGAACACAACAAAAACTTGTTTTGTGTACCACTCAGTGCAAAATGTCAATATTGACAATTTCATTTCCGTAACCCAACGGCTTCGGCTCGGAAGCGAGTCGATAAACTCAGCTATCGGAATTCATCGGCCGCGAATCGGGGAGTTGAGGAGTTGACCCGAGCGTCTATCGGAAAATCGATCGGGCTTTGAAACACGCACCTGCTGTTTGTTTATCAACACATATTGATATTTTCATCGACTACAAACTCATTTTTGTACCAAAATGAATGCAAACAGTTTCAAAGTACGTGTAAATAGAAACCTGTTGGATTTATGTGTGGGAAAACCCAATAGGAGGCCAAATTCGGCAACTTGAGCCGTATAGGGGCTTTAAGAAAACAAAAGTTAAATTTTGAAAATCGGTTCCACTATTTCCAAATTTTAATTTTGTTTTGTCATTTCCCCATATTAAATTCATGTTTGGACTGCGTGTCCATCCGTGTGTGTGTCCTTGGATCCGGTTTGCCGGAATTTCTCCAGTCTACCACCGGGGGTATTTGTGTGCCGATAGGCCACATTTTTTGTACTTTTTGTACTCATTCTACTTTAAGTTTTTCTAAAATTATTAGTGGTGAATAATATATTGTTTTTGCAATGTGTATTTAACCGTACAAAGTTTAAATGTCTACATGTGCCATGTTTCCAGGTGATGAGAACACAATATTTTTCATAAATGGTGTCGAAAGTTGATGAATATTCCGAGCAAATGCAAATATCACAGTTTCTGTAAATAGTTTCACGAAAATCTGGCACAATTTTACATATAAGGTGATAAGAAGCAGCTGAATATTTACAAAAGTTGACAACATTTTCACAGCAAATGCGGAATAGAATTCCGCATTTGCTGTGAAAGTTTTGTCAACTTTCGACGTCATTTACAGAAAATATTTTTCTTGAAGAATCGCACATAATCTTACATACAAGGTCTCGAGAATAAGAAGCAGCTGCTGGACCTGGGGGCCATGGATCGTGTGCTTGCCCTGCTCCAGTCTGAGGACAAGATCGTCCGTCGTAACTCCTGTATGGTCACCGGCGCCATGACCGCATATCGTGAGTTATATAACCAATGGTATGGGTCACAGGTGGAAGACTCAGACCTGTGACACAAATTTGTAAATAAAATCCCATTACCCCACTCACCTGGTCTTGTACTGTACATTACGTTTACTATTGTTTCACTAAAATTTGTACGACTTAAATGTCTGTAAGTGCAAACTGATGATTTTACATCAATTGAAATTTCCAGACGATCCTGAATTTGCACTTACGACTATTTTAGTCGTTTGAAGTTTAGTGAAACGGGCCCCATGTGGTTGGGGTAATGGGATTTTTTTAATGGGCATTCTTTTGTATGTCACAGGTCCGAGTCTTCCACCTGTGGTGGGGGTGTTTGTGGCTTGGGAAAGCCTCAACAAGTCCACTCGATCTGTACAAGTGGTAATTTGTAGAGTGGTAATTTCAACAGTACAGACCTGTATAGTGGTATTGGCAAACAGTGTTGATCCAGATGAGACGGCTCATCAGTATCTGCACTTTTTGCAAGTAATGTTCATATTTTTGTGAATAAAAACACCCCCTTTTCATAAATGGACTAGTCTGAAAATCATTTTGTGACGATTGGATTGGTTGCAAAATAAACATATCAAAATCCATTTCAGTTACTTAGGGGTGGATGTATGCCAATATTTTGTGTATTGACAGCTGAGGTTCGTAAATTCCTGAGGAAACAAGAATCTACATTCCCCGCCCTCGTAAATCTGCTCGCGCCGGAAGGTGAGTCTACTGTCTGTTTCACAAAACCTGCCCAAATTTTACGACTATATAATCAATACATTTTATTGATAATATTAAACTTTATTAAAATTTAAGAATGAGCCTTTTTTTATTTCGAATTTTTTTGTCAAATATTGATTTTATTAAGAAAAATGAAATTCTCCATGTTAAATCCCCATCTTCACAGATGAGCCAATCAATCACTCAACCAATCAACCAACCAACCAATCAATCCATAGAGGACACGGTGTGCCATGAGTTTGCGGCCCTGGCCCTGTCCAACATGGCGACGGAGTTCAGCAGCAAGGCTGCCATCTATGAGAACCAGGGGGTGGAGCCGCTCGTTCGCTGTCTCACCGCGCCGGACCCCGACGTCCAGAAGAACAGTGTCGAGGCTCTCGCTCTACTACTGATGGTGAGTTGTCACCCAAACACCTTTCTATGATGGCTGTAGTATTTCATATTGCCCTTCTTAACACATTATCAAACATAGTTCAGTACAGTCTACACCCGTTTACTGAAGTCGGTTATGTCGAATTCCCCTTTTACGTCAAAATATAATGCAATATAAAAGAGATATCCATTACAGGACTACCAGACACGGTCGGCTATCCGGGACGTGGACGGCCTGATCCCACTGTTGGAGCTCCTGAAGTCGGATTACGGCGTCATACAGAAACTGTCTCTCCTGGCGCTGGATCGTGCCTCCCAGGATGGTGCGTATATCACATTGGTATTTAAGTTGTACTTAGCAAGATAAGTATACTATATATGCAATTTGTGAACTAGATTGATCTTGCTGTTAGGAATGGGTTGTGGCCTAGGGGTTAGAGCACCTGACTTCCAATCCGGAGGTTGTGGGTTCAAACCTCACCTAGGGCATCAAAAAGTGCTTTCATAGTATTTCCATCACACTGGCCTATTGGATGAGACTCTATATGACCTTAGCTGTTGCTGGGATGTTAAAACCTTTCGCTTTTCACTTTGATCTTGTTGTTTATCTTACATAAAAACCCCAGTCATTCAATTGTTCTCGTATATTTTTCCCAACTTTTGGCTTCATTTACGGAGAGTGGTATAAATTTTCAGGAGAGAATCGGAATGCACTGCGGGAACTGGAAGCGATCACGAAGCTCGTGGACTTTGTGGCCCACCCCGAGTGGAACGACCTGCATGTGATGGCCGTCATGGTGCTTTCCAACCTCCTTGAGGACACACAGAGTCTCGAGGTTTGCCTAGTTTCAATTACTCACATCAACTCTGTGAAGATGTCTATGGGGATTTAACATGGGGAAATAGTTTTTTTCGCAATAAAATCAATATTTGACTCTCATCATACATTTCGGAAATGATCTATTAAAGTAAGAAAACAAAAGTTAAGTTTTAAAAATCGGTCCAGTATTTCTGAAATTATAAAAATTTCCCCATGTTAAATCCCCATAGACATGTCTATGGGGATTTAACATGGGGAAATAGTTTTTTTTGCAATAAAATCAATATTTGACCAAATTTCACGAAGGCTCATTCTTAAATTTTCCTTTAATTTAACATCGAAAAAGATATTGGTTTTGAATTGTTTATATAGCTGTAAAATTTGGACACCTTGCGAGAAACAGACAGTAGGATTTCATGATTTACAATGATAAAAATAGACTACAGAAGCTCTTGTTGTTCATTATAAATTGGGCCACTGATTGACAAAAGGGAACCTTACATCAGTCACTGTCTCTATATTCACACAGTTGGATTAAGAGCTATTTTCGTTTGACTTATAGTAAGGTTACTTTAATAGTGATTGTATAGCAACCAACGTGGGCCCTGATCAGACTGCGCATATGGCTGAATTGGGTCTACACTGGTGGCAAACATTTGTAATTTTATTGCTGAAAGTTCAGTATTTGACCTAATTATTGAATGGACAAAAGTCCTTCAAACCACTTGTATTTTGTGACAGCAAATCAAGGAAACGGGCGGACTGAAGAAGCTGGTTGCCTTGATCACGGACCAGACCCCGCCCGACGATGAACCCAAAGGCGGGAAGGGTGGCGGAAAACAGGAGAAGGCGGGCTCCCGGGCCGCCAAGAAGAGTGCCAAGGAATGTAAGTATTTGTGTGGTCACAAATATATGCCTGATTGTATATTTATGCCCCACCATGATAGTGGAGAGGACATTTAGTGTAAGTCAGTTCCCTACATTTAGTGTTATCCTTGTATGTCCGTATGTGTGTTCTTCTTCAGAAGGTTTAACATTTTTGTTGCTTGTATCTTCAATTTGCAATTTTGCCTAGTTTTCTATCAAAGCAGTAGGTGGGTCATCCGTGTTCTATAAATCACATTTTCTAGTTCCACATTATTTGGGCAATCAATCCATCAAATATATATATGTATTTGTGTCATCGCATAAGTCGTGTCTGCTGTTCATTTCCGTGTACACCATTACAGGGCTCCAGATAAGGAATTAGTATATCTGAAGCAATTGGGTATTTCAATATTTTAATTGGGTAAAATAAAATCACACTACTGTTTACACATCAACAGACAGCAATTATTGAATAGTTTCCTTCGAAATGAAAACATGTTTTGGCATTTTTTAGAATTGTCTCCTTGGAGACAATTATAATGAAATACCAAGATGTGTTTTCATGGAAAATAAGAAAAATATGCTATATTTGTGGTCTGCTTATTGTTTTCTGTAGCATGATAAAGGTACCACAAATCTGTTATTGCTTTTTGATACTCGCTACTTCTGATTTCAATTAGGTTTTTGGCAATTTTAATTGGGTATTTACGCAAATACGCAGCTTATCTGGAGCTCTGCCATTATTACCTGTATGTTACAGTGAAGGGTAAGCAGGACTCGGCGGAAAGTACAGAACCCCCGCCGGGCGAACAGATCATCCCCACCCTGCCCGACGTGAAGATGTGTGCCGCCAAGGCCATTTGTCGCTCCGCCAGAAATGGTACGTGCATTTTGTCATTACTATTACATGTCATAGGCGTGGGTGGCAGGTGGGAGCACGCGATGGGTAATTTAACGATCGGAGTTCATCCTTACCGGAATCCCGACTGGAGACCTGTAGCCGATTTCATCAAAATTGCAAAGTATACTTTCCTAGCAAAGTATACTTTGAGGGATCAATCATTGATTTTTCCGAAATGTATTATTTCATGCAGAACTAACGATTGCATATATTTGATGATTAAAACTATGCAGAATTATTATACTGAATTTATTACATTATCACAGCCAAAATTGGCTGTGATAATGTAATAAATTCAGTATAATAACAATTAATAAATTGATCCTAAATTGAAAATTTCTCCCTCAAAGTATACTTTGCTAGGAAAGTATACTTTGCAATGTTGATGAAATCGACTACTGGTTTGGCCCTCACATACGTCTTTGGCATTTTGTATGTGACACCTGAATCTGGTTATGCCCCTTATGTGAGTCCTATTTTAGGGGAAGGGGCCAAGTGACTGGTGTGGTATGGACCTGGCACCAGGTCAGGTTATTCTAATTTCAGGGATGAATATATTTGTTCTCGATGTAAATATTCCATTCTGATTTTGGGATTTCCCCCCCCCAATGCAGCAGGTTAAAATGGGATCGAACCCGTTTGCCCGGCCTTACATGACCTTAGCTGTTGATAGGCCGTTAAACACTAATAAACAAACAAATACATGTCATAGGCTAAGGCACAAACAAAGAAGAGGACCTCTATAGGATACAGTGCAACCTCTACAACAGCGAGCCACAGCAAGACACAAAATTGTTTGTTTTAAGGAGGTTATATGATTGGGATATACACAAATATTAGCTGTTACAGAGAGGTCGTTATTGTAGAGAGGTGGCTGTTCACGGAGGTTCAACTGTAGTTCTCTTTCATTCCAATCATCTCTTAAATTGATATAAATTGTTATATGTTTATTATATATAGCCACAAATCAGTACAACAATACAACAAGCCCGCTGTCTCCAGTCACTGTCACAGATCAGAAGTTAGACTGGCCACAACAGTTGTCAATTTATTTATCCAGTGACATCTACTGACAACAAATGCTAAAGCCCAATTTCCTCAGTCACAGATTACACTGGTCAACAAATTCCATAAGCCCCATTTCTCCAGTCACAGCCACATATATGTTCGTCAATTAATCATGTGGGCATATGTTACAGGGGACAACCGGAAGCTGCTCCACGAGCAGGAGGCAGAGAAGATGTTGATCCACCTACTGTCCCACGAATCGCCCGAGGTTCAGGTGTCAGCGGCCCAGGCCCTCGCTGTCATGGCCGAGTACATTGTCAGTCGCGACTCCATACGCGAGTGGGGTCAGTATCCCTTTGTTTTAACCTTTTCACCCCTATGTAACTAGAACGTACTGTCATATGTTGATTTTCTAACAAATCCAATTGTCACAAAATGATTTTTAGACTCATCCATTTATAAAACGGGTTTGTTTTTTCTTCTAAAAATATGAAAATTACTTGCAAAAAGTGAAGATCGTGATGAAACGGCTCGAGGTCAGTATCTCAGAGCTCCAGATAAGCTGCGTATTTGCGTAAATACCCAATTAAAATTGCCAAAAACCCAATTGAAATCAGAAGTAGTGAGTATCAAAAAGCAATGAAAAATTTGTGGTATCTTTATCATGCTACAAAAAACAATAAACAGACCACAAATTAAGCATATTTTCTTATTTTTCCATGAAAACACATCTTGGTATTTCATTAGAATTGTCTCCAAGGAGACAATTCTAATGAAATACCAAGATGTGTTTTCATTTAGAAGCAAACTATTCAATAAGTGCGGTCTGCTGATGTGTAAACAGTAGTGTGATTCTATTTTACACAATTAAAATTTTGAAATACCCAATTGCTTCAGAAATGATGGAGTGACAATACTCAATTACTAATTCCTTACCTGGAGCCCTGGTATTCCTTTGGTTTAAACTGTATTTATTATGTACCCTGAAATATAAGCCCCAGTTCTGCAGTCACAGCCACATTTCTGCCAACCAAACAACCCCTAGTACATATGCGCTGTGCTTTCTATGTTACAGAAGGCCTACAGCCACTCATCAAGATGGTGAGTTCCGAGAACGGAGACGTGAAGGAGGCAGCCACGCTAGCTCTGGCCAACCTTACTACCGCTAACACAGCCAACTGCAAGTAAGTAATGTTTCTGTCGTACCTATATTTCAGTGAAATACAGAAGCTGAATGGTATCGAGGCCCTCGTCTTGTGTTTGGTTGTCATGTGCACATGTGTTGGTGTAATATAAATATTTCTTACATTTTGCCAGTAGTTTACAGAAATTGAACAGCGAATTACACCACTCGGCAGCAGTAGTTTACACCACTCTCGTGTTTACCATATATAGAGAAATGACATCAGTAACATCGCAATGATGTGCTTCCTTCGACCGATCAAATCACTTTCTCGGACACACCCTCTGAATCGCGAGACGGTTGCCGTCACTACGGCCCACCTCCAGAAATTAATTTGTATACCTTTTGGCCATATTTTACGCTCTCTTTGTTTTTATGAAGAATCATGTGTGAAATGTAAGAAAATGTTTATTTAATCAGGTGAGCTGATTATCTTGAAATAATGCCCTTGTGATTGGGTCCTACCGGTAACAAACTTGGTTTGCTATGCTCACTGATTTGTTTAGCGTAAGGACCCAACCACTTGTGCATTATTTCACGATTATCAGTTCTCCTGGTTAAATAAACGGTATTTCTATCCGTATTTCCGTGAAAACAAAACATGAACCATTAGAAAGAGACATTGGCCTTAACTTCAGTGGTCAGATGCATATGTTTGAGTGTAACAGAAATATTGATTTCCTTATTGCAGTCAAATATAAAACCTGAAAATCAGTGAGCCATTTGTCAACAGTTTAGTGATCATACGCACATGTTTGGGTGTAATTGAAATATTTATTTTTATATGTCAGTGAAATACAGAACATGAACAACTGTGAGCAATTTTCCATACCTTTGGTGGTCATACGTGCATGTAATAGAAACATATATTTCCGTATTTCAGCGACAATTTCTCTTTCCACATTTCAGCGAGATACAGAACCTGAACGGTATTGAGTCATTGGTCGCGTGTCTGGCCGATGGGCGGGAGGAGGCGGTGGCCCACGCGGCCTGTGTCCTCACTAACCTCGCCCAGATAGAAGGTCTCCGGGCCGACTGTCTCAACAAGGGTGTCATCAAGTCACTCATAGAACCTCTAAACTCCAAGTAAGCATTTACAAGGTGCATGATCACGTGGTTACAACAACAATAACAACAACGTCGCCCACTCCAAAGTAAGTATTATTTGATATTTTCCTTAATATGCAACAGATTTTGATGAAATATGGTGCAGCAAACACGTCTTCATGAGCTGCGTTTGGTGGTCCAGGGAGTTCGGCACAGACTTATGTCGTTTTTGCAAAGAATCAATTTCTGTGTCGGTAGACACGGAAATCGATTCTTCGCAAAAACGACAGAAGTTTGGGCGAAAATACAAAGACCACCAAATGCAGCTTAACAAGATGCGTTTGATGCGCGATATTTCATCAAAATCCGTTATGTAATAAGGACAATATAAAAGAATACGTACTTTGAATCCGATGGATTCTGAAAGTTTCAGTACTTGTCGTTGCTGTTGTTGTTAGTACCACGTGATCATACATCTTGATTTACGTGTCTGTCTGGTGTACAGTGGAACGACTCTAAGCCGGACACCCTGGGGACCTACCAGGGTGTCCGGCTTAGAGAGGTCCCACTGTAATTCAAGGAACTCTCAACTCCAAATAAGCATTTGTGGTTGTGACTTGAGAAATGGGGCTTATGTGATTTGTGACCAGTGTAGCTCCTGATCAAACAGCACACTCGAAGCCGGACACCCTGTTAGACTCCCGGGGTATTTGGTTTAGAGAGGTTCCACAGGTAACCCCTACAAATAAGCATTAATGGAAACAGTGAAGCATCTATAAACTGGACAGCTGGGTGTCTGATCAGGGTCTGCACTGTTCTCCATTCAAGTAATGAAACTCCCGTCGTGCTTCTCGCATAGATTCTTATCTGCTTCCGGCCTTAAATGACCATTGCGGTTGATAGGCCGGTAAACACCAATACATCAAATCAAATCTTATCAGCTGCTGTGTAAGTGTGCCGGAAGATGAGTAGCTGCTCTGGCTAATGTCAATTGTCTATCCCACTGGTCTGTCAGATGAGACTCTGTCCCGTCTCTACATGACCTTAGCTGTTGCTGGGACGTTCAACACATTCACTTTCACTTTTCATACTGAAATCTTCTATGTATGTACCGAAGTTGAATATATTAACTAAATGCAGCAGACAATTATTCCAATGTTTACAAATGGTGTAAATCCAGATGAGACGGCTCGAACGAGCCGTCTCATCTGGATTTGCACCATTTGGACAGCTCCTGCATTTTCACATAATTACGCCTTTTCTGAGCAATGTGAATATCAAATTGTCCCTTCCAATTACCTGTAGGTGAAAGGATTAACATCTAAGTTTACCATGTTTCTAAGCAATTGAATAGTCGGAAACTTAATATTGAAGAGTCAATTCCTGTTACCTAGGGGTGAAAGGGTTAACATCTACCTTTGCCTTCCAGAAACACGACCGTGCAGAGTAAAACTGCCCTTGCTGTAGCTGCCTTCGTCTGTGATGCGGATTCCCGGGAAAATGTAAGCGTATAACCAATAGTTCTTTTGGTACCCAGCTCTATAGAGCTCCAGATAAATTTTGTATGTAAAGAGTGTTATACCCCCAGATTTCAAAGTCAATGCGTATTTAACTTTTACAAATGTATTATTGATTTTCTTCCTTATTAATAGGGAACAAATGATAAAGAATAAAACAAATTTAAAAATTCACTTTTTTTTTAGCTGCAAAAAGCAAACACTTGTATACAATTCACTTTGTGGTGCTTTGTTTTGCATACAACCCACGTTCTACAACCCAAGGTGAAGGACTTAACATTCATCTTGTTTGTAAGGCTTTGTAAGGCAAGTGCGTTAATTAATTTTTTTTATTATCAAGGCTGCCAGCTTGAGGATTAACTTCGTAATAATGAACCCTGTTTGTGTTGTAGTTACGCCATTCGGACGGTATCACCCCGCTGGTCTGTCTACTGCGGTCGGGCAATGATGAGGTACGAAGGAACACGGCCTGGGCCATTACCGTGTGTGCCGTCGATGAGCCCACTGCTGCAGAGATCTGTAAGGCAGGGTAGGTATCAGGATTCACACTGTTGTGGCTGTGACTGGAGAAATGGGTCTGATGGGTTTTGTGACGACCAGTGAGATCCAGATCAGCCTGTGCATCCGCACAGTCTGATCAGGATCTGCACTGTTTGCCATGCCATCAGAAACAGCCGTCATGCTTCTCACAAGCAAAACAGGAGCTCTTTTTCAGGCTGCGTGAGTGTGCCCCATTTATCCAGTCACACCCACAATATATGCAGGCACATAATTCTGTTGTAATTCAGTCACGTAATCGGCATGAATCAACCGATTACATTTGTGCTCTGAAGCTATGTAATTACGAGACGATGTTACTGTACGGTGAAACCTCTCAAAGCCGGACACCCTGGGAGGTCCCCAGGGTGTCCGGCTTTGAGAGGTTTCACCGTAAATCAGACATTTGGTCATTCTGACCCATAGTTGTGTGCTATGCGACCACAGACATTATCAATTTCGGGTAAACGCCCAAGAAACTCTGACATCAAAAATAAGATCACATGTGTTTTCTCTGTGTCTGGTTTAGAGAGGTTTCACTGTATATATTTCAGAGGTATGGAGTTACTGCAGGTGATCCAGTCGTCGAGTACCCGGCGTAGTCCATTCGCCGATGCCGCGTTACAAAAGCTGCTTGAAAACAATCTGTCAGCCAAATATGCTCTCTCAGGCTTCCTCGGTAAGTCAAACATAACACTACTCATTAAATCAATCAACCAATTAATCATTAATTCAGCTGTTCTGTCCAAGATTTATAGCTGCTTTCCTGCACTACAAATCATGCTAAATATTATTTATTACATAAAACTGACTTTCGCAGTTAATAACCCAGTATTTTAAAAAGACATAGCACACCAATGTATTGAATATTGCTACATGACTGCCGATGTTCGACACCGCTCACAGCTGTGTTCAAACGAACAGCGCGTGCTGTTTGACCATGCCTGTAGACAATGCTCATTCCGGGGCCAAGCCACCACCTACGTAATGCATATGTCTTGTGACGTTACTAGAATGCGCCATACGTCACCAGACCAGTTCACAACGGTCTCACTGAAATTTTGAAACTGATGCGGCTGCAACGCGCGATGTGTATTGCAGCCCCGGAATATGTATGGCTAAATCAGCTGTTTGAATTGAGCAGATTATCAAAGTACCGAAAGTACTGCATAAATTGCACGATATTTCCGACGGAAATGTAACAATAACGTTCGACCATGTCCAGCCATGGGTAAACGTTTGCCGTGGCACTCGGGAATTGTTTAAACTCGCTGCCTACGGCCTTTGGGGTTCAAACAGTTCCCTCATGACGTGGCAAACGTTTACCCATGGCTGGACATGGTCAAACCTTATATATAAACGAGATTGCTACAGAAACCGTGTTAGGTGATAAATACAACTTCAACTAGTTTAATAAATATCGTATTAAATCAAACTAAATGTTAGAATATATTTATTGCTTAAGCACAGCATCATAAATATATTCTAACATTTAGTTTGATTTAATAAGATATTTATTAAACTCGTTGATTGAGTTCATAAGAAACAAGGCTATGCCGAGTTTATTATGAAGTCTACAAGTTTAATAAATATCATCATCTCTCGTATTAGACCCTCTATGCATTAAATATAATCTGTATATAAATTCCATACACATATGAGACAAGCCATGTGATTTTGTGCCTAAGAACATGTACAATATCTTGACATGAAAAATATGTACAAATTTTATTCTTTCTGTAAATAAAAAACAAAATGTTCAGAGCAAATGCGGAATAGAATTTAACATTTGCTATGAATATTTTGTTCACTTTTGACTTCATTCAATGAAAATATCACAGTTTCTGTAAATATTTTTACATGACGTATCTCTCGCTGTAAATATTCCATTCTGATTTTGGGATTTTCCCCCCAATGCAGCAGGTTAAAACGGGATCGAACCCGTTTGCCCGGCCTTACATGACCTTAGCTGTTGATAGGCCGTTAAACACCAACAAACAAACATGACGTATCTCATATAAATATTGCAGGGCCGACCAACTTTATCGAGAATGGTTTCTATGACATCGGACAGTTGAAGTCCGGTACCAGATTCCTGACGCTGGACGAATATTCACGCCTGGATATGAATGACAAGCGACCAATTATCCTTGTGAATGCCAAACCTGAGTGAGTCCCTTGTAGTGTTGATGATATATGGCTGTGACTGGAGAGTTTTAATGTAAAACATGTTAACATATAAAACACAAACGTCAGTTTGTATTTATTGCATAAGCACATCGTCATACATTGAAGATATATACAGTTAATACGTCTTGTTACACTAGGAAAGCCCAATGTCTGCAATCAATATGGTAGGCACATGTGGCTGTGACTGGTGAAATGGGGCTTATGGGTTTTGCAACCAGTGTAGATCCAGATCAGACTGTGCATCTGCACAGTCTGATCAGGATCTGCACTGTTTGCCATTTCATCAATGAAACACCCGTCATGCTTCTGACGTACAGTATAGATTGTGATCAGGCTACATGATTGTGCTTTTTTATCAGGAGCTACATTTGTCACAAAACCCACATATAACAACCCTATGCCATGATATTAGAGACACAAATAATTGTGTTTCTAGTATTGAGTTACATAGGGTCATAATGTCAGTCTGCACTTTGCACTGTTTCCTGCTATGTTTTATGGCATATTGCTATCAAACTTATACACACTGAGATCAGCTGTAGTCGTTTCTCAAAAAATAATTTGTAACAGGTAGTATGAATGTGATAGCTTAATTTATCACATGAAAACCTTGTGTTGACATGTTGTAACGCATTTCATAAATGCGATATGACCCACATGTAATAACACCTGCAGCGAATTTGATTGGCCGGCCGCATCACCCTAATTACATATTCATATTATGCGCTAACGTTATGCCGAACGAACAAAACGAAGACGTTCCAAATGACGCCCCTAATGGCGCGACAAAGCAATGATGTTTTGACTTTGACGTCATCCGATATTAAACGTCATTTGCAGCATCATTGACTGTAGAATCAGTAGAATCACTACAATTATTAAAAGGCGCTCCTGTTTGGCAATATGAACTGTTTGCAACTAACGGTTACCTATACAGTCGAACCTCGCCGAACGGCCACCTCTCTACAACAACACCCTTTCTATAACAGCCGCTATGTTATATCCCAAATGGATGATTTCCTCTGTATCTAACCCTTAGACTGCTGAACACGAAAATTGTCGTCTGCTGTTGCTTTGCCTTCTTTCTCAATAAAAACATGTTTTGACAGCATTTTAGAATCATTTCCATTGGAAATGATTCTAAAATGTTGCCAAAACATGTTTTTGATGCGAATTATCACAGAAAATAAATAAACAGCGGACAACATAATTTAATTCAGCGTTAACCTCCCTACAACAGCCACCTCTCTACAACAGCCAGTTTTGCGTCTTCCCATGGGTGGCTGTTGTAGAGAGGTTGCACTGTAATTTTGTATATATATAATATACGCGTTGCTGGTATTTAAACTATTTTTCTCGGTGGAGATTTGCAACTTGATGCGAAAATAGTCGATGGCGTCTTCTCACTGAAACATAATGGATATCTCCCAAGTTTTCTGCTCTTTGAGGTGTGATAAACAGAATCTCAAACTCGTTTCCATTTGATATGAGATTTATGAAACTCATCAGCAACTTTTTGCGAGAGGCTCGGTGCATAAATTGTGTGTGATTCGTTTCCAATGGAAACTCGTTTGATATCCTCTATATCAGGATGTGGGTGGCAGGTGGGAGCACGCGATGGGTAATTTAACCTTACCGGAATCCCGACTGGAGACCTGTAGCCTATTTCATCAGCATTGCAAAGTATACTTTAGTAGCAAAGTATACTTTGAGGGAGAAATTTTCAATTTCATTTCATTTCAGGAAAAATAAATGATTACTCCCTCAAAGAATACTTTGCTAGTAAAGTATACTTTGCAATGTTGATGAAATCGGCTACTGGTTTGGCCCTCACATACGTCTTTGGCATTTTGTATGTGACAGTTGAATCTGGTTATACCCCTTATAAGAGTAATCCTACCGGTATTACTTTTAAATAGGGGAAGGGGTCAAGTGACTTTGGTACGGTATGGACCTGGCACCAGGTCAGGTTATTCTAATTTCAGGGCTGAATATGTTGTATCTCGATGTAAATATTCCGTTCTGATTTTGGGATTTTCCCCCCAATGCAGCAGGTTAAAACGGGATCGAACCTGTTTGCCCGGCCTTACATGACCTTAGTTGTTGATAGGCCGTTAAACACCAATAATTCCACCACAAAAATATTTACACAATTCCACACAAAATTTGATTGGTCCGTTTATATCCCAGTAAACTCCATGCCGAACTACTTTCCGTAACCGTCAGGCGCAGTTAAAATAATTCTTAAGAAAACGGAAAATAAACACATTTTCTTGATGAATTTATTTGAAATGCTGGAATTATAAGGAATGAATGGCCTTTTTGTGGAATTTATCGGGGATATAAACTTGGAAAAGTCGCGGGAATACTGGACGAGGCCTTGAAAAAAGTACAATTTTTGAATTTTTTTTTTTTTTTCCCGAAAATTTTAATTTTTTATCGCTTCGTCCAGTATTCCCGCGACTTTTCCAAGTTTATACCCCGATAAATTCCACAAAAAGGCCATTCATTCCTATAATAAACAAACAAACAAACTCTATATCAGGA